>SJYC01042771.1:0-24118 GCA_006408675.1 Madoqua kirkii
CATCTTTTAGGATTTGATACAGCTCAACTGGAATTCCATCACCTCCACTAGCTTTGTTCATACCTCCATTATAATCAGCTGTGTATCTGACATGGGAAATGGTAAACACAAAGGAGAATCTCAGGAAAAGGATCGCAAATGCTCCTGAGACTTGCTATTGGACTTTCCAACAGAGACAACACACCTGTGCAGGGATGCATACACACACACAGACACACACACACACACACATACACAAATGCATGCACATATATATGCATTGGCAGAGTTTCCATGGGTTATCAGCAGCAACTCTATAATCCTTGATGCGGGGAGATGCCCATAACTTCTCTACATAAGATTTTGAGGCTGAATTCTAGGTTATATCCTATACATATCAGTTCAGCTCAGTCGCTCAGTCGTGTTCAACTCTTTGCGAGCCCATGAATCGCAGCACGCCAGGCTCCCTGTCCATCACCAACTCCCGGAATTCAAACAGACTCATGTCCATCGAGTCAGTGATGCCATCCAGTCATCTCATCCTCTGTCGTCCCCTTCTCCTCCTGCTCCAACCCCTCCCAGCATAAGAGTCTTTTCCAGTGAGTCAACTCTACACATGAGGTGGCCAAAATATTGGGGTTTCTGCTTTAGCATCAGTCTTTCCAGGGAACACCCAGGACTGATCTCCTTTAGAATGGACTGGTTGGATCTCCTTGCAGTCCAAGGGACTCTCAAGAGTCTTCTCCAACATCACAGTTCAAAAGCATCAATTCTTTGGTTCTCAGCTTTCTTCACAGTCCAACTCTCACATCCATACATGACCATTGGAAAAACTAAAGCCTTGACTAGATGGACCTTAGTCGGCAAAGTAATGTGTCTACTTTTTAACATGCTATCTACGTTGGTCATCTTTCCTTCCAAGGAGTAAGCGTCTTTTAATTTCATGGCTGCAGTCACCATCTGCAGTAATTTTGGAGCCCCCAAAAATAAAGTCTGACACTGTTTCCACTGTTTCCCCATCTATTTCCCATGAAGTGATAGGACCAGATGCCATGATCTTCGTTTTCTGAAGGTTGAGCTTTAAGCCAACTTTTTCACTTTCCTCTTTCACTTTCATCAAGAGGCTTTTTAGCTCCTCTTCACTTTCTGCTATAAGGGTGGTGTCATCTGCATATCTGAAGTTATTGATATTTCTCCCGGCAATCTTGATTCCAGCTTGTGCTTCTTCCAGCCCAGCGTTTCTCATGATACCAACTTTTTCACTTTCCTCTTTCACTTTCATCAAGAGGCTTTTTAGCTCCTCTTCACTTTCTGCTATAAGGGTGGTGTCATCTGCATATCTGAAGTTATTGATATTTCTCCCGGCAATCTTGATTCCAGCTTGTGCTTCTTCCAGCCCAGCGTTTCTCATGATGTACTCTGCATAGAAGTTAAATAAGCAGGGTGACAATATACAGCTTTGGAACCAGTCTGTTGTTCCATGTCCATTCTAACTGTTGCTTCCTGACCTGCATATAGGTTTCTCAAGAGGCAATTCAGGTGGTCCGGTATTCCCAATTCTTTCAGAATTTTCCATAGTTTATTGTGATCCACACAGTCAAAGGCTTGGCATAATCAATAAAGCAGAAGTAAATGTTTTTCTGTAATTCTCTTGCTTTTTCCATGATCCAGAGGATATTGGCAATTTGATCTCTGGTTCCTCTGCCTTTTCTAAAAGCAGCTTGAACATCTAGGAGTTCACGCTGAAGCCCTAGGAGTTGCTGAAGCCTGGCTTGGAGAATTTTGAGCATTACTTTACTTCCTATACACATACAAGTGAGCAAATAACATTCTTTAGAACAGAGGATGGACTTTGTCATACCAGAGAATAATAATGCAAATAAAGTTCCCAGCAGCTTATATATGGTTCTACACCTAGTAATTAGGTTAAAATTGAGTTTAAGCCTTAGGCAACCAATTAACTCTATAAAAACACATGCTAAACCATAGGACAAATTTGAGCCACATAATTGACTGATACAAAAATCCATATTTATGTCCTGTCTACTAATATTTTACATGTGGATTTTACATATAAAATATATTACTGCAAATGGCCCAAAATATATAGCACATGTTTGATTAATAGTTCTTGAGGACAATAGGATAGAGCCCACAGGAAAAAGACTATCAGTGGTTACAGGATGGTCTTTTTGGTTAGTATATTACATAGAGAATATTTTTTCCCTTACTTGGAACTTACATCACATATGTAATGTAATTTATGAATACATACTTTATTAATTAAATTCTAAACTATAAAGGTAAAATGTGGGTAAGTCATTAAGTTATTTTTAAAACAAAGTTTTAAATGTTTTCATGTTTGAAGAAATACTTCAGTTAACACATTGAATATGTTTATATTCTGTTCATGACCATTTTCTGAGTATCAATTGAGTGTATTACAATATAATTAACTACAGAGCAACCATAATATTTGCATAGTTTAAAAAAATAAAACAAAAAAATGTTTCACTGAAAAGTATCAACTTGCTACATTAAATTATTTTAACAATAGCCAGAACAAACACATTTTCAAAGCAGGACAATTTTAAATCCAGAGTTGATAATATTTCAGGTTATCATTATAAGTTCTCCTAGACAGTTTGCATGCATGCGTGCTAAGTTGCTTCAGTCATGTCTGACTCTTTGTGACCCTATGGACTGTAGCTTACCAGTTCCTCTGTCCGTGGGATTCTTCAGGCAAGAATACTGGAGTGAAGTGCCATGCCCTCCTCCAAGGGGTCTTCCTGACCCAAGAACGCGAGTCTCTTATGGCTCCTGCATTGGCAGCAGGTTCTTTACCACTAGTGCCACCTGGGAAGCCCCCCAGACAGTTTATTCACTGGGAAATAAGCTCTCAGAGACAGAGCTTTTGAATAGTGAGGAAAACATTGGATTTCAAACCACATTCAGCCTTGACATTCTTGAGGACCCCAAATTCCTTCGAGTGTAAGTAGCTAGGCTTCAAAAAGAATGATATTTTAACAATAGCCAGAACAAACACATTTTCAAAGCAGGACAATTTTAAATCCAGAGTTGATAATATTTCAGGTTATCATTATAAGTTCTCCTAGACAGTTTGCATGCATGCGTGCTAAGTTGCTTCAGTCATGTCTGACTCTTTGTGACCCTATGGACTGTAGCTTACCAGTTCCTCTGTCCGTGGGATTCTTCAGGCAAGAATACTGGAGTGAAGTGCCATGCCCTCCTCCAAGGGGTCTTCCTGACCCAAGAACGCGAGTCTCTTATGGCTCCTGCATTGGCAGCAGGTTCTTTACCACTAGTGCCACCTGGGAAGCCCCCCAGACAGTTTATTCACTGGGAAATAAGCTCTCAGAGACAGAGCTTTTGAATAGTGAGGAAAACATTGGATTTCAAACCACATTCAGCCTTGACATTCTTGAGGACCCCAAATTCCTTCGAGTGTAAGTAGCTAGGCTTCAAAAAGAATGAGAAAGCTGAACATACTTGCCACGGACATCAACATACTTGCCAGACATCAGCGACGACAGGAGACCTGCTGGGAAAGTGGTCTCTCTTACCTGCCTCGTTCCTTACTTCAGAAAAGAAGACAAGTATCTTGCAGACACAGCTCATTGAGCAGGAACGCTCTCCAAAATCCTGGAGGAGAAGCTGCTTCTCCTGGTACATTGACTCCTGCGGCATCTGGGTCAGGAGAGCAGGCATTTCCATGAGCCTCATGGCTCAGACAGTAAAGAATCCACCTGCAAAGCAGAAGACCCAGATCAGTCTCTGGGTTGGGAAGATCCCTTGGTGGAGGGCATGGCAACCCACTCCAGTGTTCCTGCCTGGAGCATCCCCATAGACAGAGGAAACTGGTGGGCTACAGTCCATGGGGTTGCAAAGAATCAGACACAACTGAGCGAGTAAGCACAGCTCAGCTAGGAAACAGAGCGCGACAGGCTCTTTGTGACTTCATTTCAGTGTCTTCTGCAGGTTTACAGAAATTCAGAAAACTGACCCACTCTTTACTCCTGGAGACAGTATGTTTCTAAAAGCAACTCTGAAAGGACAGTTCCTAGTGAATCTAATAAACATTTTTCATATAGATGAAATGGAAAGGAGAACCTGAATTTGGCTCACCATAATAAATATTCCATCTTAGTCCCCAATCAATGGATTTAGATACAATAAATACATCCCAAATTGAAATGATACCAATTATCTCAGTATAATTGGTCTACTTACTATATACATTTTAAAGACTCATTCTAGATGGACAGGGATCTGGATTACCAAGTAAAACAAAGTGAGGAGAGATTTTCCTAAATCTAAACATCCAAGTTACTTTGCACAGTGTCAACCAGTCACCTAGGTGACTGACTATTTTTGTTTTTACTTCCTTTGCTGGATATACACAGGGTCCACCTTCAGCTTGTTCAGAACTCAGTCATTTCTCAAAAGGTTTACTCTGACTGTCCTATCTAAAATAGTATTCCCCTGCTCTCTATTTTTTCAGCCCACTTTATTTTTCATAATGACACATACTTTCTATTGCTATATTATAATTATATTAATATTATAATACATATGTATTTGCTTATTGCCATATCCTTCAGCAGAATGCAAGACTCTTCAAAGAGAAAGTTTGTGTTAAATAAATACACTACTATATTGCCATTGATGGATGAATGGCTACAGAAAATGTGAGATCTATATTATGTAGCCATAAAAAGAGGGAAATTTTGCCATTTGCAACAAAATGAATGGAATTTGAGGGTATTATTCTAAAGGAAATAAGTGAGACAAAGACAGATATCATATGATCTCACTTACATGTAAAGCAAGGAAAATGACTCATAGTTACAGAGGACAAACTCTGGCTTCCAAAGGTGGTAGAGGAGGGAATGTGCAAAATGAGTGAAGGGAACCAAAAGGTACAAGCTTCCAGATATAAAAGAAACAAGTCCTGCGGATATAACAAACAGTATGGTATTTACAGTTAGTAGTACTGGATTTTATACTTAAAGGTGCTAAGAGAGTAGCTGTTAAAAGTTCTCATCAAAATACATTTTGTAACTGTGTGTAGTGATAGATGTCAATCAGACTCACTGTGTTGATCATTTATCTTATATACAAATATTAAATTATTATGTGGTACACCTGAAACTAATACAATATTATGTCAATTCTATCTCAATTAAAAAACTATTTTAAAAAAACTACTGGCAGACTCACAGATATAGAGAACAAAATATGGTTACCAGTGGGTGGAGGAAGTGGGGACAATATAGTGGCAGGAGATTAAGAGGTACAAAATACTATGCATAAAATAAGTCACAAGGAAATATTGTACAACACAGGGAATATAATCAATATTTTATAATAACTATAAATGAAGTAAAATTGTGAATGAAAATACTGTACACCTGTAACATATAATATTGTACATCAATTATACTTGAACTTAAAAAATACTTTTTTAAGGAAGAGAAAAAAATCAGTGCTATATTCTTATCTGGAGAAGGCAATGGCAACCCACTCCAGTACTCTTGCCTGGAAAATCCCATGGATGGAGGAGCCTAGTAGGTTGCAGTCCAGGGGGTCGTGAAGAGTCGGACATGACTGAGCAACTTCACTTTCACTTTTCACTTTCATGCATTGGAGAAGGAAACGGCAACCCACTCCAGTGTTCTTGCCTGGAGAATCCCAGGGATGGTGGAGTCTGGTGGGCTGTGGTCTACAGGGTCGCACAGAGTCGGACATGACTGAAGTGACTTAGCGGCAGCATATCCTTATCAACTAAGACAGAGCTCTGCACAAAGTAAGAGCTCAACAACTCTTTGTGTATAGAACAAGTGAACTGAGTCTTTTAGGGCAAACAGTTTCACTGAAATGAAGTACTAATTTCTGAATGTTGATTCTCACATTACACCAAAAACCTCTGTATACTCCCAGGACACATGCACATACTTGGAAAGCCACATTATAGAATTCTCTAGAAGTCTATTTTAAAAAATGACTGTGTAGGCCTATGAAACAGAATAAAATATCATAATAAGAAATAACTCTATTATGAAGATCAATGTATCCTCATTATATAATCTCTCTGTATTTCTCATGGCAGACTCTCAAGTAAAGTCAGGCAATGCCTTGAGTCTCACTGAAAAGCAAGTGCTTCAACAATGCAGTTTGTGAGGGATGGTAAAATACAAGAAATGAGAGATAGGACTAAAGGGAAAAACTGTCCCACCCATTCCATTTCTAACTTTGAGTAACAGTTTGGTCAATGTCATCTCCAATAGTCAAGCACCATTTACGTAAGAAGTGGTACAACAGTACAATGCCAACTTTTTAGAAAAGAGATCAACAGTGGGATTTGTGGTTAAATAATTTATTATTTCCATGCCCTCCTAAAATCCAATAAAATAACAATAAAAAGATGGATTTTTAAAAAATACCCAAGGACCAAAAAAATTTGTCACTGGGAGACAGATGGACAAATAAATAGTAACTGACTTAGCAGAGAGAAGGAAGCCCAGAGTTAAATCAACATAATGTAAGGCCCACGAGCAGCTAACTGATACTTCAGAACCCCAGAAAAGCTCAGGAATTAAAGATACCAGGAGGGTAGGACTTGAGGTGGGGAATCAAGTAAGGCAGAATACAAAAGGGTAGGTCTGTATAAACCTGTACATGCTTTATAAAAAGTATGCCCCAGATCATACACACACACCCCTTGTTCAGCCCTGCAGCTATCTCTGTAACATGTAGGCTACAGTCAAGCGATATATGTGTAACCAGAGTTTCAGAAGGTCAAGTGAGAGATAAAAATTTTTTCTAAATTGTGGCCCTCAGGTACACAAAAAGGTACTCAACATCACTAATTATCAGGGCAATACAAATCAAAACCACGATAATATCATCTCACTACCGTTAGAATGGCTATTTTCAAAAAGACTGTGGAAAAGTGCTGGCAGGATATGGAGAAACGGAAACATTTGTGTACTACTGGTAGGAATGGGAATTTGTGCAGCCACTATGGGAAACAGTATGGAGATTCCTCAAAAAATTAAAATCAGAACTGCCATATGATTCAGCTATTTCACTTCTATTGATAGATATATATTCAGAGGAAATAAAATCACCATCTCAAAGAGATATCTCCACTTCCATGTTCATTGCAGTACTATTTATAACAGCCAGGACATGAAAAAAGCCCAAGGTCTGCCAACAGATAAATTAAAAAAGAAAATATGGTGTATACACAGAGAAATCCAAATAGGGTATTATCTCACATGTGAAATCTAAGAAGCTGAATTTATAAAGACAGAGAGTAGACTGGTGGCTGCCGGTGGTAGGGAGTGGTAGAAATGGGTAACGGTGGTTAAAGAGTAGAGACTTCCAGTTATAAGATGAATAAATTCTAAGAATATAAATACAGCATGATGATTATGGCTAACAACACTGTGTTGCATGTTGAAACACTGCTAGCAGAATAAATCGTAATAATTCTCACAACAACAACAACAAAAAAGCAAAAGAAGGCAACTATGTGAGGTGATGAATGTGTTAACTACTTCCTGTGGTAATCATGTTGCAATATAAAAGGCATATATCAATATAATGTATATTAAATCATCACTTTGTATACCTTAAAGTTATATATCAACTGTAGTCGATAAAGCTGGGACAGGTAGGGAAGAACACATGCTTTTTTTTTTAATGAATTAAACAGAAGCACTATTTTCAAGGAAAATGGCTGAGAATTTCTAAAACTGATGAAAAATATTAACTGACAAATTCAAGAAGTATAATAAATCCCAAATACAATTCAATAAGTGAAAAGAAAACCTCCCCTAAGCACATATAGTAAAACTGATGGGAAAAGATCTTTAAAGTAGCAATATTTTCTAAGGGGCAAAAATAAAACTGAGAGCTGCCTTCTTCACAGAAATATCAGAAGACAGAAGACAATGAAATGACATCTTAAAATGTGAAAGATAATCACCGCCAACCTACAATATTTTACTGGGTGAATATACACTTCAGAAGTCAAGATGAAACCTTAATAAATACTTTTCCGGCAAACAAAAGCTCTGAGAATGTATCACCAGGACACCTGAACTAAAAGAAATGCTAAAGGAAATGCTTTAGCCAAAAGGAAACTGAGTCTAGAAGCAAAGACAGAAAGAAATAAATGAAGACCACCAGGAAAGGTAAGACTGAAATAACATGAAAACAAACAAATCTGACTATACAAAACCATGGTTGTAGTGTTTTTGCATGATTTTACATGTATGTAAAACAGTTTCACAACATGACAACAATCATTCAAAAGACAAGAAAAGGTGAAATTGCATTAAACTATTCAAATTTTCAAACATTATTGGGTAAGTGGTAAAAGCAAGTGGACTGTCCAGTGTCACCAGCTACTAGAGGAAGATTCCTAATGTGAAAGGCCGAGACCAAAGTAACAAACAAACCAAACGGAAACTGTCTTAAAAGAGAGAGAGACAATACAGGGCTATATTTAGAACGAGAAGAAAGACAGTATACTCATGAAACAAGAAAATAAAGCAAGATTAAAACTGTTTGAAAATTAAAATGACAATAACAAAAACTGAATTTTCAACAAAAGGAGTTGAGGATAAAAGTAAGTAAATCTTTCTAAAGTAAAAATAGATGAAATATAAGGGGGAAAAGATTAAGATAAGTCCAAAAGATACAATATCAGAATAATAAAGAGTTTTAGAAGAAAATAAAATAGATAAAATGGAAGGGAATTATTTACTTTTTTTATTTTCAAGAAAATTTCCTCAAATTTAAAGGCAGGAGTGCCCAGATTAAAAGTATAATATAAGGAATGGAAAAAAATTATAAAGCACATCAAGTTAAGAAAAAAAAAAAAGCTCCGATCACCAGGAGCAAAAGAAAATATTCAATAATTTTCAAAAAGAATTAAAAAAGCAAAAAGTTCAGATTCGAAGGATCGAGAATCACTATGACATCAGATTTTTCAAGAGCAATCCGAGAAGGCCGGAAATGAGGAGCAGTGCTTTCACATATCCTGCAGAAACCTGACTTCCATCTAAACCCGACCAAACCAGAAAACACTTGTGGCAGCAAAGCAAAAGTAAGTTCCCAACTAACATCCTCAACTAAAATGCTGGAGAAAACCAAGAAAGAGATCCAGGAAACAGGGGCTCCGTCACAGAAGCAAGGCAAAGAAGACCTTCCCAAGGGCTGGGAGGAGACGCCGTGCAAAGGCAGTGAGCTTTGTAAGCACTCAGACCAGATCAGGACGAAGAAAGGGCCCCAGAATGCTGCGCGTTCAGCTCTCCCCGACCACCGCCAAAAAGGACGTGACAGGTTACCAAATACTTTCCTGTTTCGGGGAGGAGAATTACACTTTTAGCAGATGATTCGAGAATGAGTTACTACTCATGTTTGCTAAATTATAGTCTTAAGAAAAGATAAAAGAAAGGAAGAAACAAAGAACAGAGAAAGCTCCAGGAAAAGCTCCAGAATACTCCATGAGTATTCCAGAGAATACTCCAGGAAAACCTAAGCTTATAAAAAAACAGAAAAAGCTACCATAACGTGCCATGCTTCACAGCTGTGAATAATATTTCTATAGTACCAACAGTGTCACTGGTGACTACTGATGTAATCAAAAGTGATCATGCAATAATAAGAGAGGATGAAGAGGTGGGGTATACCCTGAGGATGTGGAAAGTGGTTTTAAAAGCACTGAATTTTTACCTTCCAAAAGCAGTGCGCACAACTTATTTAGAAATATGTCAGTGAAACAGCAGAAGAAACAGCTTAAAGTTGAAAAAGGTTGCCTCTGGAGACTAGAAATCAAAGAAGGAAGGGGTGGAGCAGGAGATACATGTTTTTCATTATGAGTTTTGTAAAAGATTTGACTCTTTAAACAACGTACATGTAGTGCTTTGATAAAATCATATTAAAATTAAATGAAAGAGTGACATAAAGCTTTGTGAGCCTCAAAATAAAATGAGAATGAGTCATTTCTCTGACCCTAAACTTGAAATGCTTGAATTATAAAGCGAAAACCTTGCTTTCCTATTCCCCATTCTTCTCAGAGGATTGATTAATTCATAGTGGAAAGAAAAAAAAAAATCTCTGTGAGCTACTAATTACTAGCAATTAAAGTCCCTTTTCCTTATGTCCAGTTGCAAATCATTGTTGCCTAACAACTGGGACTGCCAAGCTCATTTGAAGGAGGTGTATAGCTTATAATGTACGTTATAAAAGCCAAGGTGAAAATCTACACTTCTTGTTCTAGTTCCCTTGTGTGACTAAACAAAAGGCATGAATAGCAGCTGACTCTGGAAAGCTGAGTGTGTACCAGGTGCAAGGACAGATCGCACTTCATGTTAGTGAATACACCAAGGATTTCACTGCTAAACGACTTCACTCCACTGAAAAGAATTAGTGCCACCAGAGGACCTTTATTAACAGAAGCAACTACAAATGAATGAAATACAACATAAAGCAACACAGGCACTTCCAAAAAAACACTGGAAAATCAATAGCTCTTTTGGACTCATCCAAAGAACAGCTCCTCCTCCCCACTTCAGACCCAGCCAGCTCTGGTGTGCTGCTTTCTTTATCACACCGGTTTTCCAGGTATGTTTTAACAAAGAAGCCGCTCCTTTGATGTTTACTTCTGCCTGTAAGCATTTTTAAGCCAATACTTGGCTTGTAATGATGTCCATTAGCGCAGCACTGCAGCCATAATTCTCACCCATGGTTTGCGGGAAACTAAAACATAACAACAGTGTAATTCTACTGGGCATCCTCTAACTTCCCTCGCCACCTGCCTTGTGAATACTGATTCTTGCCTGGTGACCATAAACGGTGAGGTTCACAGTGGGAATTTCTTTGTCTCCTAGTCAAGCGAGCCCACCAAATACTTGGCTCTCCAGTTAGTGAAGTCAGCCGTATATGGTTTTGTCGTTGTTGTTTCGTCACTCTAACTGTCTGACTCTTGTGATGCCATGACTGTGGCCCGCCACACTTCTTTGTCCATGGAATTCTCCAGGGAGGAATACTGGAGTGGGTTGCCATTGCCTCCTCCGGGGGATCTTTCTGATCCAGGGATCGAACTTGCATCTCCTACTCTGGCAGACAGATCCTTCACCACTAAGTCACCAGGGAAGCCTGGTGATTTTACCTACTCCCAGATGCCAACCACAGATTCCACCTCCCATCTTGAAACACATCTCCCACAGAAGGAATAAGGATAGCTCTAGAACAAGCAGTTATGCATCATGTGATCTGGGTTTTGAGAAGTTCTGGCTGAGGAACGTTTCTGAAAACAATTATGCGGTCACAGCATCCAGTGAGCCGTTTTTGAAAGCTCGATTCCCATTGTGCAGACACTTTGGCATGCTTTCTAATTCTCAGATGGTTCCCATTCATACAATTCAAAAACGCTAAGTGCTAATTGCCTTGCTCTGGACTCTCTTAGTAGGTGTAAACTTTCCATCTGAGGCATGAGGGTCTGGTCCCCTGATTCTTGTTAATGTTAATAAATAAAGAGCTATAGCAAAATGTTGACCAGGGTAAAATACCTCTCAGAACATATGGACTCAAGATGATTGCTCACACATAGGCAACAAAGAACTGCATCCAGGACCTAAAGGTTTAGTTGCCCTCCCAGTTAAGACTGGTTTTCTGTCTCATATATCCGCAAATAGGTGAAAAGAATGTATACCTTGACCCTTCTATTCCTCAGTTTATAGTTGGGAAACTTGTGTTGCACTTTTCCTATGCAGAGAGATATTGTCAAGGTGAGCATTTTCCACCCAGCAATACCTGACATTTACTGAGCATGATACATGGAGTTCAAATCTTCAAGGACAGAAGGTACACATAAACTGATACACATAACTAATACATATGAATCAGTTAATTAACAATGATAAGGAGAGTTCCTTAAATAACAAATAAATGAAATAAAATCACGCTATAGGAACTGATGGAGGGGAGGTGCACTAACAGGGGAGACAGATTGGGAGGAAGTGACAATAAGCTGAGCCTTTAAGAAAGTTTGAGATTGAACAAAACGGAAAGGCAGCATAGTTCTATATATATATATTTTCTTTTAAAGAGTATGAACTCTGGAACAAGTTGCTTGGCTTCAATTTCTAGCTCTGTCACTTAGTGGCCTTAAACACACTGTTTTACATTGCTGAGTTCTAATATATGTACCTGTGAAAGAAGGGTTAAATAGTATCTGCCATATTAAAAGGATGGTGAGGTTAAATTTAGTAAAAACACGTTAAGGTCTTAGAACAATGTGTAGCACAGAACAAGTCCACAAGTATAGTTGCTGCTTTGATTATTATAAATGAGAGAAGAGTGGAGAAGACAATCCTGGCAAGGAGAATATCCCAACAAATCAACAAATAATTTACTGAATCATATTTAATCACATGGTTATGCTGATAAGAAAAGCTCATGGCACACCAGCATCAGCAACTTTTCCCATTTGTCCCTGATACTAGTGAACTGGCTATTCGGAAAAGTAAGTATATATAAATGGTGAGATGTTTTAAATGGTGAGATTTCACCTAAATTACAAATTACCCATTGCTGCAGAGGAAATTTTCATTATTTGCCCAAAACGGAAAGAGTGGATGCATATGTCATTAATCTGAACAGAGACAGTTCACATATTTGTTTAATGACTTCGGCTCAGTCAAACATGACGACCCAGGTGCATTGGCTGCAGGCATTAGTGCAACACTAAAATACACGAAAATGAGGTGCCAAGTAGTCTCCATGATTTAGAACTCATTCTTCTAGTCACTATGAATGCAAATGTCTCATTTACATAAAATCTACTCATATTGATGCTAATCGGGAGCAAAGGATAGGCTATCCCTTCTCTTATCTAGCATCAGAAATAGGAAATCAGAATTCAAATTATTCCCATTGGAAATGGTGATAGGATCTCTCAAATTGTTATGTTGATCAGCTTTAATATTTGGATATTAATTCAAGAAATATTCGTTGATAAAGAGCACTTATTCAGTGTTTACCATGACCCGAACATTGTCCTAACGTTTTTAATACACTTTTTCATGTAATTTTTTACAACAATCCTAACAAGAAGGTTCCATTATTATCCCTTCTTTTATTGATAGAGAACTGAGGCTAAGGAAAATAAGCAACTAGCCTAGTACCCTATAGTGTGTCTGATTTTAAAGCCAATGACACTTGCTTATTAATATTAATTAAGGGGTTTAATCGAGCTCCTGGGCTCCCACCTCCATTCCCACCTTACCAGTTCCATTCCTAGAAATGAAGTACTATATCCCAAGAGTAGCTCCTTTTCCTTTAAGTCAGGCAGAAAGTTACGGAAGAAAGATATATATGGAAGGCATAAGAATGGAACAAGTAACAAAGCTATTAAATTGTCCATCTGAGTTCAAAGGAGAAAACCCAATACTCACATTGTCATTGCATGCCATTATGCCAACAGCAGCAACAGTCTAAGCTAACTAGGAACTACATTGCCACACTAGGTAAGAGAAGACAGACTACCTAAGTGGTGGTTTTTAGCAAATACAGAAGACAGTTGAGAGATCTAATGCAAGAAAATAAATTTTGTGTGTTTATAGCCAGATGCATCTGATAATTTCTCATGGTACCAGAGTTCTTAAAATGTTTTATTTTTAGGCAATCTGTAGGAGTAAGACATAGGAGCCAAGTGAATCAGCACAGAACCTTTCTGTTGATTCTCTGATTTTTGAAAGCAGTATTTGTTTTCATCTTGCAAAGATTGTTTTGGGATCTTGTATGGGCTTCCACGCCATTCAGCTGGCAGCTGCTTCTCCCCAGGGCTTCTCCCACACACCAGCGGGTCTCAGCTCCACCAAAGCCTCCCACACCCCACTTCCCTGGGTCCTCAGACCCACACTGCTGTGCAGGCTCCCACGAGTTATCCTTTTAATATTGCATCTCTTAATTCCAAGCACCACCCACATTACAAGATTCGAGGGAAATTCACTTTACAAACAAGTTGTGGGTAATTAAATCAAGTCCAACATGAGGAAACAACTTTAGAACCTTTATTTAAACATGGTTTTTTTTCCAGAGTTCCTGGGAAAAAACACAGCAACAAAACAAAAAAGTTAAGGCATTCTCAGATGAATCCCATGGACACATCCATATTAGACCCTGTCTTTCTTTTTCTTCAAACTTTATTCAAACCTTTAAATCACAGATCCATTCCCACCCTTTTAGGAGAAACCCACTGCCTGACCACAACAGTGTATTTTGCTTTACAATAAAGCCATAAGGGACCCACAATAGTAAAGTTCTCCACCTACATTCAGCTACAGCTAACACCACACTGGATGCTGAAGTGAGGTAGTTTCAATCCACCCAAACCCAGGTCACCCTCTAGTGTCCCTGGTTCTCCAGCAGAGAAGCACTGTATTAACACACACACAGACGTACAGCAATTCTCAGCATATGTTACCAGAGAATTTTCGGAAAATTACAATCTCTTAATCCCTCTTAAGGAAAATAAATACCTCCTTAAATACAACATACACTAACTTTATTCCCAGACTATATGATTCCCCATGGATTCATTCTCATACCCCGAGACCAAGTGCAAGAAAAGCAAAGTCTTTTCATACCACTAAGCCAGTTGCCCCAGTTGCCCTTAATTACCATCTTCTGATGACACCAAGGCCTGGTCAACAGTTCAAAAAGATCCCTTCTTTCTCCCTCAGGCTTAATCTAATTCTTGGATATGGTATCTCTCATACTGATCTCCATAGGATCAAATGAGAATTCACCACTGTCTCATTTACAGAAACTGTTCAGGATCCAGAACAATGTTCTACCACTCTACTCAGAAAAAAAGTTATTTAATACAAACAGAAATCAAAATTTCTTTATATACTTTCATTCTAAAATTGCAGCATTTGAAGAGAAAATCCATACATTGGTTCTACAGGTTTTATACAATAGTTAATGGTAATTGGTTCCACTGTTCTAGGTAACACCTACTTAGTTCAATATTTGTGTGTGTGTGTGTGTGTGTGTGTGTGTGTGTGTGTATCTATTAGACAGGGATGTCATATGGATATATGGTCTTTCATGAGTTCCTCTACACTAGAGTAGCCTGAGCCTTACTGTTGTTGCTCAGTCACTAGTCCCGTCTGACTCTTTGCATCCCATCGACCGTAGCACACCAGGCTCCTCTATCCTCCACTATCTCCTGGGGTTTCCTCAAATTTATGTCAATTGAGTCAGTGAAGCTATCTAACCATCTCATCTTCTGCCACCCCTTTTCCCTTTGCCTTCTGTCTTTCCTAGCATCAGGGTCTTCCCAGGCCTGAGTCTTAAGAATTCCATAGATACTTATTTGCTTTATAATCCAGAGTCTCCTGCTCCCTTATCTGTTTCCTCTCTTTACATTTTCTGATTTCACTTATTCCTTTCATTTTCATCTCCTGTCTGCTAGCTGCTGCTAAGTCACTTCAGTCTTGTCTGACCCTGTGTGACCCCAGAGATGGCAGCCCACCAGGCTCCTCCCGTCCCTGGGATTCTCCAGACAAGAACACTGGAGTGGGTTGTCATTTCCTTCTCCAATGCATGAAAGTGAAAAGTGAAAGTGAAGTTGCTCAGTCATGGCCAACTCCTAGTGGCTCCATTGACTGCAGCCTACCAGGCTCCTCAGTCCATGGGATTTTCCAGGCAAGAGTACTGGAGTGGGATGCCATTGCCTTCTCCTGTCTGCTACTATATCTAACTGCCTCCTCGCCAATATTTGGAAGCTAAAGTTGGAAACAAACCTGAAGCATCTCAATTACAAGAAACTAAAGTTGAGTACTTGTGCCTTCCTTGAGTCCCTGACAGTCAGTGAATGTAAAGCAATGAACAAAGCATTGAGCTGGCTGTTGCTCTTACAGCCCTAAATTGATTTAGTATCAGAGAAACATTTTTTAAAAATCCATGGATGGGGAGAATAATAAAGGCCTTGCCAGAGAAATGAAGAAACAGTTCCATCATTAGGTGGTTCTTAACAGAAGTGCAGAAAGAATAATTTGAAAGATGTGCACTAACTCAGTGGTAACCTGACAGGACAGAAATTATTTATGCAAACCAAGAGTCAGGAAAATAAGGGCCATGGACCAGACTCCAGCCACTGCCTACTTTTGTCAATAAGGTGTTGCTGGAACAGAGCCACATCCATTCATTCATACAACATTCGTGGCTGCTTTCGCACTGCAGTAGTCGGGCTGAGCGGTGATGACAGAGACCCTGCGGGCCGTAAAGCCATAAAGCCTGATATACTTACTATATGGGTCTTCACTGGCTCCCCTGGTGCCTCAGACGGTAAAGCGTCTGCCTACAATGCGGGAGACCTGGGTTCAATTCCCGGGTTGGGAAGATCCCCTGGAGAAGGAAATGGCACCCCACTCCAGCTTTCTTGCATGGAAAATCCCATGGACGGAGGAACCTGGTAGACTACAGTCCATGGGGTCACAAAGAGTCGGACATGACAGCGATTTCACATATGGGACTTCACAAAAAAACTAATGTAATATTTAGAAAACTTGTATCTTATACATTAATTAACAAAAACAGAAACAAACTGTATTTTATAGTGTCCCTGTATTTGGAAACTGCCACTACTGTTGTGACTGTTAAGTGTCTATATCCTAAAAGTACTTCTCAACAGTTAAAAAGAGTGCTGTTCAGCCTTTCTCACAAGTGGGACATGTAAAAATCAGCATTTGACTTAGTCATTGCCAATTCTATCAGCAAAACCTTGTGAAGACTTCTTAGAGACCTTTTTAGTGCTGTTCCTGATCGCTCTAAGCTATAATGTTCGAAGAACTTCAGTGGTATCCCTGTGGTACTTGAGCACAGAGCCAGGTTTCACTGGTTCAAATACTGATTCTACCATAAACAGCTGTGCTTTAGTTTCCTTGTCTATAAAAAAGGGATAATTGTATCTACCTCACAGGTAAAGATGTCTAGAATAGCTCTGGATGTGTGTTTAATTAGCACTCCATAAATTAGCTAGAATTATTACTATCTGAAAATGAGCTTTATATTCTGTCCTGAAATACATGTACTCCAGGATAAGTCAGTTAACTTCTTTCTCCCTGTAATTCTGGAATAGATTGCATGTTCCACATGATGGTTTCAGGTTAAGCATGACTATGTCCTAGAATTAACCTAGAAGTCAATCTGCAAGTATTTATAGAGCTTCCACCCCAGGCAGAGCATGAAAATTGTGAGGATACGAAGTAAGCATGAGATATAGTCAGGTCCCTGATAGAATTCATAGTGTTGATACCTGAGGGGTTGGATCTATCTACCCATGACACCAGCATACAGAAAGAGAGAGTGATTATCCTCTGACATTCCTCCAAGCAAAAAAGGTGGAGAAGTCAGAACATCTTTAATATGGAGTGAGGCATGAAAGCCCCATTGTATTTAGTCTGTGCCACTCAATTTACCATTTCTAAAAATTCAGAGAAGACTAGAGAGAGCTCAGTGAAGGCTGTAGTGGTCATATAAGAAAGGTTTCACGGACAAGGTGGACTATGGGTTGATGCTAGCAGGTAGCAGAGCAGGAGAGATCCTCCAAAACAAAGAATCACAAATACTGTCTGCTCACACACAGAGCAGTGGATAGACCACACTGACTGCAGTTGTGGGGTGTGGTGGGCAGGGGCCAGATGTGAGATGTGGACTTGGCCTCAAATTTTTTTTAATAATTTCTCATTTATTTTGCCAATACTAACTACAGAAGATGGAAAATAGGTGGAAAATGTTTTCACCTTAAAATGTATCTGTTTATTCACTGTATCTTTCCAAAGAGCTGTTATCCAAAGCACTGTCCCACTTGTAGCAGAAAGAAAACGCATACTATGGAGAGGCTCAAAAAACTGTTCACACAGTGCCTGGCCTACCAAATGTGTTTGTCATGGTGGGTATTTTGCCCATTGGAAGGTAACCATAAAAGCTGGACTTGGCCTCAGATTTAATGGCACATATCATATAAGAGAATGAATGAAGGCTATAGGGTCTCAGTGTGGGCTTTTTACAAAAACTGCCAGCCTCTCAATCTTTCAAATAAGAACATTAGTTTGATAGTATGTACTGCGTTTAAAACCTGTTCAGCTCATGGATGGTTGTCAAGTGCAATCCCAAAGGTGGGGACAGGAGAGGAGGTCGGGGCAGGTCACTTTAATTTTAAGTGGAACAATAAAATGGGACGTTACATTCTTAACAACTTGTCAGATGGTTCAGAGGAGAATCACAGAGAGTCAGTGAGGAAGTTAAGAAACCATGGTACAGGTGTAAAATGGGAAGTACATTAAAATGGACACAGGAAAGACTCTCAAGAATGATAACTGAGGTCAGTAACAGACCAGTCACAGGGAATGAAGTTGAGAGGAGAATTAAAGGTCACCCAAGGGCTCCCCTAAGCTTCCCTGATAGCTCAGTTGGTAAAGAATCTACTTGCAATGCAGGAGACCTTGGTTCGATTCCTGGATGATTCCCTGGAGAAGGAATAAGCTACCTACTCCAGTATTCTTGGGCTTCCCTGTGGCTCAGTCGGTAAAGAATTGCCTGCAATGCAAGAGACCTGGATTCCATCCCTGGGTTGGGAAGATCCCCTGGAGAAGGGAAAAGCTACCCACTCCAGTATTCTGGCCTGGAGAATTCCATGAACTGAATAGTCCATGCGGTCACAAAGAGTCAGACACGACTGACCAACTTTCACTTTCAAGGGTTCCCCCAGAGGATGTTAGGAATAATGATGCCATTGGCCACAGTTAGAAAGTGGCGAGCATACAGACTTTGCATCAATACCTCTGGTTCTCTGCAACAGGACCCCAGAGATGAATTGTCAGAAAAAAATGACTTTACAAACACTGCATATAAACATCTACTGAATTCCTTTCATGAGAGCTTCAAAAATAATGGTCATAGCTCTAGTAATTTTTATAGCATCCATAACTCATTCTCTTGAAAATGTTTTCTGTAAAACTGAAACTCCAATCTGTATGTGGGAAGCTGACTCAGAGTCAAGCTAAGCTTCTGGCAGCAATCTGGGGAGAACCACCTACTGCTGCAGAGTCAGCTTTTCTCACAATGTGTATTTGGTTAAAAAGAAAAGCTCAGTGCCCTGAATACACTTCCCAGCTACACCCACATTCTAAACTTTCTTCTGTGAACAACCTACTACTACTCAATAGTCCTAAATACTCTTGAGTCCTTAGAACAGAAGGGAAGGACTTAGATGAGCAATCATGGTATGAAAGAAAATGTCAGAGCATGTGTCTGAAATTTACCAGTTCATCATAGATCTAAGTCTTTGAATTTAAGCAATTGCTTGTAAGTAAATGCTGTCTTTCAGATTTCTCCCCATTCTCCACTACTCCTCCAGGTGGCATCTGGGCAAATTTAGAGGTTAAAAGGTGTTGAGGTGGCAGAAAGGGGCTTTGGATCTTTGTACTGGGGTTGCTGTGCTAGCCTCAGGACTCCCTGGCAAATGTGGCCAGGGGAGGGTCCAGCCCTTCTGCTGGTGCCTATGAGAAATGAGGAGACAGGTGTTGGCTCCTTCTTCAACAGAAACATGGCACTGCTTTCCTGCCTTACCAGCTCCAGTGCACCAAGGTGAGTGATGCCCAGCAGACAGGGCAGAGTAACTGCAGCTTCTCTGTACGCTTCTCTGCTTTACCAGTGGCAGTGCCTCAGTGCCCAGCGGAAGGCACCACAGTGCTCAGCTAACTGCAGAGAATCCAGGGAAGTGAGCGTGGGCCAGAAAAACAGAGAATCAAATAAGCACTGACATTTATGAGCACATCTGACCCAAACTGCCTGATTCTTAGGAGAAAATGGTGGGTTTTCAAAGGACTTGAGGCTCTGCAATGTCTGACAAGGGTAAAAGCTGGTCTATATGTTATGGCAATATTCAGACTGCATTATCCTGACTGTAGGCAGGGTCTCACTCTGTTGCTGTGGTCAGTGGTTTTAAGAGAAGAGCCTTAAACTGCCTTAAACTCCCAGCCCCTGCCTTATGAGCACCACCAACCCAGCCCAGTTTTCTGAAGGCCACTCTTTGACTCTACTGTCTTGCGCTCCAGCTCCTAAGAGGACCTGGGACATACTTTGTCCCAAGGGAGGGCAAAGGACCTAGCTGCCTTACACTCTTTAAATATATATTTTAAAATTCATTTTAAATATCAGAGGTTTACCTAGATTACAATAATGGCTGATGTTTGCTGACGCTAAGTTCTTCCATTGTGCTCAGCACATTTACATATATAATACAGCAACATCCAAAAATAGATACCAAAGAGTATCTTAATCCTTGTCTTGTGCCTACCCTCTTCTATCTCCTCACTGGTAAATACTAGTTTGTTCTATCTATGGGTCAGTTTCTGTTTTTGTTATATTCATTCCTTTGTTTTTAGATTCTACATACAAGTGATATTATACAGTATTTGCTTTGTCTGACTTATTTCACTAACCATAACAGCCTCCAGATTCATCCCTGTTGTTGGAAACAGCAAAATTTTCATTCCTTTCATGGCTGAGTAATATTCACTGAATATATGCACCACATGTTCTTCATCCATTCATCTGTCAATGGACACTTAGGTTCTTTCTGTACCTTGTCTATCATAAATAACATTACTATGAACATTAGGATACATGTTTCTTTTTAAGAAAGTGTTTTTGTTTCTTCAGGTAAATGCCCAGGAGTGGAATTGCTGGGTCATATGATAGCTGTTTACCTAGTTTTTAATTAGTGACTTTCCATAGTTGTTACGTTTCTGAGTAGATGGCACCCCACTCCAGCACTCTTGCCTGGGAAGTCCCATGGATGGAGGAGGCTGGTGGGCCGCAGTCCATGGGGTCGCTGGGGGTCAGACACGACTGAGTGACTTCACTTTCACTTTTCGCTTTCATGCGTTGGAGAAGGAGATGGCAACCCACTCCAGTGTTTTTGCCTGGAGAATCCCGGGGATGAGGGAGCCTGGTGGGCTGCCGTCTATGGGGTCACACAGAGTCGGACACAACTGAAGTGACTTAGCAGCAGCAGCAGCAGCATGATAGTTCTATTTTCATTTTTTGAGGAGTCTCCGTACTCTTTTCCTATGTGGCGGCACCAATTTACATCCCCACTAACAGTGTATAAAGGTTTCCATTTTTACCCATTCTTGCCAACATTTGTTATTTGTGGTCTTTTTGATGACAGAACTCTGACAGATGTGAGATGATACCTTATTGTAGTTTTTATTTGTGTTTCTCTGATGATTAGTGACATTGAATATCTTTTCACATACCTACTTGGCATCTATGTATCTTTTTTAGAAAGTATTTTTTGGAAAACATATATTGAGGCTTTCTGCCCATTTCTTAATATTTACATCCCCACTAACAGTGTATAAAGGTTTCCATTTTTACCCATTCTTGCCAACATTTGTTATTTGTGGTCTTTTTGATGACAGAACTCTGACAGATGTGAGATGATACCTTATTGTAGTTTTTATTTGTGTTTCTCTGATGATTAGTGACATTGAATATCTTTTCACATACCTACTTGGCATCTATGTATCTTTTTTAGAAAGTATTTTTTGGAAAACATATATTGAGGCTTTCTGCCCATTTCTTAACCATGTTGTCTGTCTTTCTGATACTGAGTTTTACAAGTTGTTTATATATTTTGGACATTAATCCTTTATTGGGCATCAGTTCAGTCACTCAGTCGTGTCTGACTCTTTGTGACTGCATGAATTGCAACACGCCAGGCCTCCCTGTCCATCACCAACCCCCAGAGTTCACTGAAACTCACATCCATGGAATCGGTGATGCCATCCAGCCATCTCATCCTCTATCATCCCCTTCTCCTCCTGCCCCCAATAATACGATTATAAAATGTTTTCATTCTTTTCTTTATTTAAGGTCCATTTAAAGTTGAATTTCCTTCAGAGTTCTTCAGTTTTCTTAGTTGAAGGTTATTCCTCTGTTAAACTTTTCTTTTGGCACTTAATACTGATTTCATCTTCTTATATATATTCCGCAAATTATAAGAATTTGGAAAATAAGCCACACTGGATTTATTGTGGAATCCACAAGCACATTACAAACTATAGATAATAAATTATGCTGATCATATAAAGTAATTCCATTTTACAAAATTTCTCAACATATGTGCTACAGAAATTAGCCACCAAAAATGCTTTTGGGGATGAGGGAAGGTACACTAGTCAAAAGGTTTTGAATTATTCTTTTGTAACTGTACCCTCCTCTCATAGTTTTTAAAAAATATGTTTTAACAAAGAATACCTTAAATGTATTTCAACAAAGACTATCCTCTCTTCACATTTCTCATTAAAGTCAAATTATATGCAGTGGAATTAGTTTAATGAACCCTTTCAGAAACCACTGATGTTATTTATGTCTGCTTAGGAATGTATTCCACAGTCCCAAGAAAAAACAACATCTTTAAACACAGTCAAAATGAAAAACTAATAAGCTTTCTATTATGTTCTGCAGTATAAGTAGATATACTATCTTAAAAACAAAATTAATCTATTTATGGATGGCATCAAAAGCACTAATATTTCACTCTATTCAAGTCATGAATATTCTGTGTGTGTAGTGTACAGATAGTGACACTGACAAGACTGTATGTTTTTGTCACAGACTTCTGACTCTGCTCTTGGTTAGATGTTTGAAAGTCACTGGCCTACAGAACATACAATCCTATATGGTTTTAACAAGATCATTAAGAAGCTAAGTATTGTGTTATATAGTCCAACTTCTCACAAGCCAGATGCAATAAAGAATTGGCAAGGTATTTAAGAGAAGTAGCCACATAAAATGTTCTCTTTCCCCCTTTAGCCACACACCTTACTTATATATTCTATCTGCCCCCCAACTCTGTTTTACCACTTATCTACCACTTCTATGATCTATCTTTCAGATACATGTTATCTTATAAAAATTAGTTGCTGCTGAATAGTGTCATTTTTCTCTAAACACATGCTTCAGAGAAATCCAGGTTTATACTTTAGATATAATCTGTGTGTGTATTCAACTACCAAGTTTTAACAAAGATAAATAGAACAGCTACCACCAAAGATAAATAGTACTACCACCAATTCAAAATTAAACTTGTAATTTCAGTCAGTCAGTTCAGTCACTCAGTCATGTCTGACTCTTTGCAACAACATGAACTGTAGCAACCTGACTAAAAAAAAAATAAAAATCCAGATCTAAATTCTTTAAGAGAGAATTTTACTAAATATATAAAGAACTTCAACAATTTTTCTCATTATTTCCAGAAAATAAGAGGAGGGAACACTTTTCAACTCATTTTGCAAGGCTAGTATCACCCAGATAATAAAACCAAATTCAGTTCAGTTTGGGGGCAGGAGGAGAAGGGGACGGCAGAGGATGAGATGGCTGGATGGCATCATGGACTCGGTGGACGTGAGTCTGAGTGAACTCCGGGAGTTGGTGATAGACAGGGAGGCCTGGCATGCTGCGATTCATGGGGTCGCAAAGAGTCGGACAAGACTGAGTGACTGAACTGAACTGAACTGAACTGAACATACATATATAATAACTACTTCAAAACAACTACTACTTTTAAATGCACAGGAGTGACTAGAATTAAGTACTTCAAAGCTGAGTATGTAGAATATGAAGTTTTAAAAACATAAAACAATGCTGTTTTGGGTTGATAACTGAAGCAATGAACTAAATAGTAATACACATTTTGTCAACACATCGTCAGCAAAAACTTAACAAAATTTCCTCATTTTGTTTTTTCTATTATTAAATCACTAAACAAAACTGAGCTTTTTTTTACCTATTAAGTAAAATATTTTAATAATTTGATAGAGATTTCTTTAAACTGAATGCACTGTCATAAAAATAAAGTTTTATTGATATGGAAATACTGTGGTTAAAATACTAAAATTCCATTGAAAATTCATATATGGGTACACAAGCTTCTCTGAAGTAAATTTCATCATATTTTATCAGGAAAACTTGAAAATAATAATATAATTTCTTTGTTTTTATTATTTTTAATCAGTAA
>SJYC01042773.1:0-11719 GCA_006408675.1 Madoqua kirkii
GTTGGACTGTGAAGAAGGCAGAGTGCCGAAGAATTGATGCTTTTGAGCTGTGGTGTTGGAGAAGAATCTAGAGAGTCCCTTGGACTGCAAGGAGATCCAACCAGTCCATTCTGAAGGAGATCAGCCCTGGGATTTCTTTGGAAGGAATGATGCTAAAGCTGATAACTCCAGTAATTTGGCCACCTCATGCGAACAGTTGACTCACTGGAAAAGACTCTGATGCTGGGAGGGATTGGGGGCAGGAGGAGAAGAGGACGACCGAGGATAAGATGGCTGGATGGCGTCATGGATTCGATGGATGTGAGTCTGAATGAACTCTGGGAGATGTTGATGAACAGGGAGGCCTGGCGTGCTGCGATTCATGGGGTCGCAAATAGACACAACTGAGCAACTGAGCTGAACTGAACTGATCTGAACATCTGATAGGATATAATACAGCTGTTAAACATTTCCATGTTGCTCCTGGACTATATACCACCACACAAAAAATTTTAGTGAAAAAAATTATCAGAAAACAATGTTACATTTAAACTATGATTAAAAGTATGCAGCAAATATATATACAGTTAAAAATGGAAAGAAAACATGAACAGAGTAAAAATATAATAGAATATATCAGTGTCTATTGGTATTTTCAAATCCGTTTCGTTATTTCCCTTGTTGCAATGCCTTTTGTACAATAAATAAATATCATAATAAGTTACTGTAACCCAACAAGTTCTTCCTCCAAAATAATTCTACAAATCATGTAAAATTTTGGTTAAGTTTCCATGAACAGAGTGTTTCCTTGAAAGATAGCTAAGAAATCTGGTCCATGAAGAGATGGACATGCCAGAGTCTTTAAGCAGCCAGGGAGAAGAGAAAGGCAGGCTTCAGAAGAAGATGCATCAGAATCAGAATCTCTGGACAGCTGTTTGAATAATTATACCTATTTCATAGGGTTAGGTTTGAACAAATATTGTCGTTTTTTAATGCCACTGCAAATGTGCAATGCTGGGCACATAGTAGGTAACCTTGAATATGCTTTGCTTTATAACTGAGAGCTTCCTAGAAATGCTCTCTGATTGCCTGCTTGCATTTAGATGGTACTGTAATCTTTATCCTACATGGTAAGTGAAGACTTCACCTGTAAGGCCTGTTACAGGGCTTGATATGTTCCTTTTTGGATGATTGGTGAGATGGATGGCTTGCCTCTCTTGAGCCCTTACTCCAGCGCTGTTGTCTCCAAGATAGGCTGTGCCCACCTCAGTTCAGTTCAGTTGCTCAGTCGTGTCCAACTCTTCGTGACACAAATATTAGGATTTCTACTTCCAATTATTTATACCTTGTTCTTATAAAATTTATTTTGTGTTTAATAATTCACATATTATTTTTACAGTTAGTTCCTCAAAATAACATGTAAGGTAAGAAATATGTATACTGAAAACATCTGTTCAATTTTTATTGACAGATGTTTGAACAAAAAAGTTAAGAGAATCCACTTTGGAAGGAAATTAGAAGAATTATCACTAAATTTTATTTCAACAAAAGAAGATGCATATAATAACATATGATAAGCTATCTTAACCATCATCTCAGCTGAAGCATCTTATAGTTGTTCAGTTTTGCCTTTTCACACTCTCAATATGTACAATATCCCCATCACTACCCTACCAAGTATCCAGGCCCGCTCCCTTTCCCTAGATCTTGCCTTATGCACATCCTGGAGCCTTAGGAGATGTAGACACAGAGGAAAATTAAATGGAAGTGAGAAGCTCACCCAAAGTTTTGTAGTATGGATAGTTTTCATTCCTATCAAGCAAATATTTGGGAGAAATCAAACAAAACACTCTCCAATCTGGATGGCAGAACCTACTAACAGAAGCTCAAGAGTCAATAAGAAAACTCCCCCTCAGTGAAACCTCACTGACAGACAAGTTAGGACACAGCATTCGTGCATACCTGGTCTTCCAGGTTCACTCACTCAGCAATTCCAGGATTTTCTCCTTTCTCCCCAGGATCAGCTACAGGCTTCTTTTAAAGAAGGGCTTCTCCCTTCTCCCATATTGATCCTCTTCCGTATATTTAAGTCTTTAAGTCATTTTATTTTGTGTAGGGTGTGAGGGAGTGTTCTCATTTCATTGATCTACATGAGGCTGTCCAGTCTTCCCAACACCGCTTGCTGAAGAGGCTGTTTTTTCCCCCTTGTATACTCTTACCTCCTTCAGTGAAGATTAATTGACTGTAGGTGTGTGGGTCTGTTTCTGGGTTTTCTATTCTATACATCTCTACATCTCTCCATGACCTATATGTCTATTTGTGCTATTACTATACTGTTTTGACAACTGGAACTTTGTAGTATAGTCTGAAGTCTGGGCATGTTACAGTTTGTTCTTTTTCCTCAGGATTGCTTTGGTAATTCTGATCCTTTGATGGTTCTACATAAATGTTAAGATTATTTGTTCTAGTTCCATGAAAAATGTCATGGGTAATTTGACTGGGATTCCCTTAAATCTGTAGATTGCTTTTAGTAGTATAGCCATTTAAAACTATTAATTCTTCTAGTCAAAGAGCATAGTATATCTTTCCACTTATGTGAATCATCTTCAATTTCCTTTATCAATATTCTATTGTTCATAGAACATATATCATTCACCTCTATGGTCAGGTTTATTCCTAAGTATTTTTTTGGAAGTGATTTTAAAGGGGATTTTTTAAACTTGCCCTTTCTGATATTTCATGGCTACTGTAAATAAATGCAACACATTTGTGTGTTAATCTTGTATCCTGCACACTTTGCTGAATTTATCAGTTCTAGTAGTTTTTTGTGTGGAGTCTTAAGGATTTTCCATATAGAGTATCATATCATCTGTTTATAATGACAATCTCACCTCCTCCCTCCCAATGTGGATAGCTTTTTTTTCCCCTTGTCTGATTGCCGTAACTAGGACTTCCAATACTATGCTGAATAGAAGTGGTGAGACTGAGCATCCTAGTCTTGTTCTGCATTTTAGTGAGAAGGTTTTCAGCTTCATTTTTCTTTTTTTAGTTTGAGAAAACTGGAAGCCCACAGTTGCAATAATATCAATGAATACCAAGCATTTTTTAAAAAATGAAAAGGTTGACATGGCACATTAAAAATTAAATTGCTTAAAACTGATGATGAAGACAAAATCTTAAAATCATCCAGAGAAAAAAGACATACTGAATAGAGGAATAAATATAAGAATGATATCAGACTTCTCATTGGAAACAGTGTAAAACCAAACAGTGAAGGAATATCTTCAAAGTAATGAAGGAAATTAACTGTCAACCTAGAATTCTATACCCAGTGAAAATATATTTTAAAAGTAATGCCAAAATAATTCT
Organism: Madoqua kirkii; assembly: GCA_006408675.1. Classification (NCBI taxonomy): domain Eukaryota; kingdom Metazoa; phylum Chordata; class Mammalia; order Artiodactyla; family Bovidae; genus Madoqua; species Madoqua kirkii. The sequence continues at coordinate 3,349 of SJYC01042773.1, forward strand.
TTTCAAAAATAAAAACAGGAAAAAATTCATTTCTAGGAGACCTACACAAGAAAAATGACACCATATAGAAATGAGCTAAACGAAATGAAAAACAACAGAAATGACAATTATATTGGTAAATATAAGACATTGTTTTTTATTTCTTTAAAAGACAGCCAACAGTTTAGGAAAAATGCAATAACCATGTACTGTGGGGTTTATATGGAGAGAGTACTGCTGCTGCTCAGTCATATCCAACTCTGCAACCCCATGGACTGTAGCCCACCAGGCTCCTCTGTCCAAGGAACTTTCTAGGCAAGAATACTGAAGTAGGTTGTCATTTCCTCCTCTAGGGGATCTTCCTAACCCAGAGATCAAATTTGCATCTCCTTCATTGGCAGGCAGATTCTTTACCACTGAGCCACCAGATGAAGATTCAAAATAACAAATAGCACAAAGCCTGGGAGGAAGACAATGTAAGCATACTATTAAAGGATCTTTTACTATACATGAAGTGCTATGATATTACTTGAAATTAGCCTTTGACATATTAAACTCTTAACCTCACTGCAACCACACACACACACACACACACACACACACACACACACACACTATGCATAATAAGCAGATATGAGACTTTTTTTAATGGAATCATTAAAAAAAGGGGGGGCAGAAAAAATAGAGGGACAAATACAAAACAAATAACAAGATAATAGATTTAAAACCCAACTAAGGGAATGCAAATTAGTACAGCCACTGTGGAGAACACTGTGGAGATTCCTTAAAAAATTGGAAATAGAACTGCCATATGACCCAGCAATCCCACTGCTGGGCATACACACTGAGGAAACTAGAATTGAAAGAGACAACGTGTACCCCAATGTTCAGCACAGCACTGTTTATAATAGCCAGGACAGGAAGCAACCTAGGTATCCATTGGCAGACAAATGGATAAGAAAGCTGTGGTACATATACAGCATGGAATATTACTCATCTATTAAAAAGAATGCATTTTAATCAGTTCTAATGAGATGGATGAAACTGGATGGAGCCTATTATACAGAGCAAAGTAAGTCAAAAGAAAAACATCAATACAGTATATTAATGTATATATATGGAATTTAGAAAGATGGTAACGATGACCCTATACAAGAGACAGCAAAAGAGACACAGATGTAAAGAACAGACTTTTGGACTCTATGAGAGAAGGAGAGGGTGAGATGATTTGAGAGAATAGCACTGAAACATCATATGTGAAATAGATCACCAGTCCAGGTTTAATGCCATGAGACAGAGTGCTCAGGGCTGGTGCACTGGGATGACCCTGAGGGATAGGATGGAGAGGGAGGTGGGAGGGAGGGTCAGGATGGGGAACACATGTGAAGGTATGGCAAAAAACCACCACAATATTGTAAAGTAATTAGCCTCCCGCTGCTGCAACTGCTAAGTTGCTTGAGTCATGTACGACTCTATGCGACCCCATAGACAGCAGCCCACCAGGCTCCCCCATCTCTGGGATTCTCCAGGCAAGAACATTGGAGTGGGTTGCCATTTCCTTCTCCAATGCATGAAAGTGAAAAGTGAAAGTGAAGTCGCTCAGTTGTGTCCAACTAGTAGTGACCCCATGGACTGCAGCCCACCAGGCTCCTCTGTCCATGGGATTTTCCAGGCAAGAGTACTGGAGTGGGTTGCCATTGCCTTCTCTGAATTAGCCTCCAATTAGAATTTAAAAAAGAAAAAATAAAATAAAATAAAAACCATTTCAACAATCATATTATATGTAAGCAATTTAAACACTGCAATTAAAAGGCAGAGATTGTCAGATTGCATTAAAAAATAAACAAGACCCAACTGTATGCTGCCTATAAGAAATGTACTTTAAATATAGACACCAATTGGTTAGAAATCAAATGATGAATAAAAACAGACTTCACTAACACTAATCAAAAGAAAGCTGAAGTTGCTGTAATATCATTATTAAAGTAAATTTCAAAGCAAAACTGTTACCAGGAATAAAAGGGTCATTTCATAATAATAAAAAGGTCAATTCATTATGAAAAATCCCAAAGGTTTAAGCACCAAATAATGAATCTTCAAAATGCACGAAGGAAAAACTGATAAAACTTCAAGAAGAAATAGGTAAACCTACAATTTTGGTTAGAGATTTTACTCTCCCTTTACATACTTTTCTAGGACACACAGAGCATGTACTACTTTCTAGGCCATAAAGCAAGTCTCAATACATTTAAAAGACTTTAAATCTTACAAAGAAGTTTCTCTGACCATAGTAGAAATCAATTAAAAATAAATAAGAGAATATGTATGGGAAATCTCCACATATTTGGAAAGTTAATGACAAACTTCTACATAAACTATAGCTCCAAAAAAAATTCAAGATGTCATTTAAAGTTAAGTGAAAACGAAAATACAATATATTAACATTCACGGGTTATGGCTAAAGCAAAATTTTGAGGAGTCAAAATGCCTATGTTAGGAAAAATATTTTCAAATCAATGGCCCCAACTTCTATCTTAGAAACTGGGAAAAAATTAAACACAAATTGACCAGGAAAAAAAAGAAACAGCAAAGGTAAGATAGAATCAGTGAAATTAAAACAGAACAATAAAGAGAAAATCTATGAAGCCAAAAAATTTATTATTTGAGAATATCAATAAAATTGGTAAACCTCTAGCCAAACTGATCAGGAAAAAAATTACTGATATCAAGAGTGAGAGAGAGGATATTACTATAAATTCTGCATATATTAAAAGGAAAATAAAGGAGTAACATGAGTAATTATAGGCCAATAATTCTGACAAACTTAGATTAAATGGGCAAGTTGCTTGAAAGTTTTAAACTTTAAGAGCTTACTCCAGTAGAAGAAGGTATCTTAAGCAGCCCTTAATCAATTGAAGAAACTAAATTCATAGCAAAAAAAAAAAAATTTTTTTTTCACTTAAAAAAAACTCCTGGCCGACACAGCTTCACTGAAGAATGCTACTACCAAACAGTTAAGGAAGAAACAATACTAATTCTACACAAACTCTTCTAAAAAATTAAATAGGGAATACTTTCTGGTTAATTCCATGAGGCTAATTTTGCCCTGATATCAAAACCAGGAAAAGATTCTACAATAAAAGAAAACCACAGTCCAATATTCCTCATAAACATGGATATATACATTCCTAGGAAATAGAGTAAAAAGGATAATATATCATTACCAAGTGAGACTTATCCCAAGGATGAAAAATTGGTTTAACATTCAAAAATTAATTAATATGATCAACCATATCGACCAACTAAAAAAGAAAAAAGTTTATGATCATGTCAATAGATGCATTAAAAAGCAATGACAAAATCTAACATCCATTCCTGATTAAAAAACAAAAACTCTCAGCAAACTGGGAGTAGAAGGGAAATTCCTCAATCTAATATGCAGATGATATCACCCTAATGGCAGAAAGCAAAGAGGAACTAAAGAGCCTCTTGATGATGGTGGAAGAGTAGAGTGAAAAAGCTGGCTTAAAACTCAGCATTCAGAAAACTAAGATCATTGCATTTGGTTCCATCACTTCATGGAAAATAGATGGGAAAAAAATGAAAACAGTGACAGATTTTAAGATGTGTATAAGAGACAGGGCATACACACTGAGGAAACTAGAATTGAAAGAGACAACGTGTACCCCAATGTTCAGCACAGCACTGTTTATAATAGCCAGGACAGGAAGCAACCTAGGTATCCATTGGCAGACAAATGGATAAGAAAGCTGTGGTACATATACAGCATGGAATATTACTCATCTATTAAAAAGAATGCATTTTAATCAGTTCTAATGAGATGGATGAAACTGGATGGAGCCTATTATACAGAGCAAAGTAAGTCAAAAGAAAAACATCAATACAGTATATTAATGTATATATATGGAATTTAGAAAGATGGTAACGATGACCCTATACAAGAGACAGCAAAAGAGACACAGATGTAAAGAACAGACTTTTGGACTCTATGAGAGAAGGAGAGGGTGAGATGATTTGAGAGAATAGCACTGAAACATCATATGTGAAATAGATCACCAGTCCAGGTTTAATGCCATGAGACAAGACCTGGACCATAAAGGCTAAACACTGAAGAATTGATGCTTTCAAATTGTGGTGCTGGAGAAGACTCTTGAGAGTTCCTTAGACTTCAAGCAGATCAACCAGTCAATCCTAAATGAAGTCAACACTTGATAGTCACTGGAAGGACTGATGCTAAAGCTCCAATACTTTGGCCACCTGATGCAACCTGATGCAAAGAGCCAACTCATTGGTAAAGACCCTCATGCCGGGGAAGACTGAAGGCAGGAGGAGAAGGGGACAACAGAAGATGAGATGGTATGATGGCATCACCAACTCAATGGACATGAATTTGAGCAAACTCTGGCAACTGGTGAAGGACAAGGAAGCCTAGTGTGCTGCAGTCCATGGGGTCACGAAGAGTCAGATGTGATTTAGCAACTAAACAACATCAACAACTAAAAGGTATCTATTTTTAAAATCTACAGCTAAAATCCTAGTAAAGATTAGAAAAAAGAATATCCATTTCCATTCAGCATTGTAGTGAAGGTTCCAGAGAGCACTGTTAGGCAAATATATACACACACACAAATATACACATAAAACAAACGGCATATGTAAATAAATGGCATCCAGATTGGAAAGGAAGTATTATTTGTTTATCAAATAACAAGGCTAATTATCTACTAAGAAATTTCTACAAAATTTATCAGAAAGCTACTTGAACTATAAGTGAATATAGCAAGATTGAAAGATACAAGATCACAGTATGAAAATGATTTGCATTTCTAAATACTATTGGAACAATCAGAAGTTAAATTTTAAAGTATCATTTACAACAGCACAAAAATAGAAAATATTTAACAATAATTTTGAAGTGTAAGATTTAGTGTAAGATCAATACACTAAAACCTACAAAACAATATTGTTCTCTGTTTTTGCTAGATTTTATTCATTCATGCACAATTTGCTATAGTATCTCTTTGTTGTTGCTGTTCAGTGCTAAGTCCTGTCCGATTCTTTGTGACTCTACAGTATCAACAGTCACATGGAAAACAGGAAAGGTTGTCATGAGGTCTCCACAAGACCATTTTAACATGACCGGCCAGCACCCTCTGTGATGGACTGAACTAACCTGCTCTATAAATGGTTTCACTTAGCACCAAGAAATAATACTGCTGGGCATCAAAGTCAGTAGCAGCATATCCTCAATTTTTGAGGAAGGCTCTTCTCTGGATTTTGCATATTTCTTATTTCTATAGAAAAATTATTTGCCAGCCATTAAGTAGATTGGGACATTATTCTTGTCCTAAGACAAGGACAGGAATATTTTATTCATTTTCCAAACGTGGAGTTAAAGAAGGAATATTTGAACTACACAGCTCTTTCCAAATTCTCTTTTGTTTATTTAAAAGATCTATTGGGAAGAAAATATTTATAAAATTTTGGGCTTTTCTCATAACTGGGCCACAGTTCCAAATCTTTAGCATATAAGCCTGCAGTCACTGTTAATTATTCCCTCAAGACTTCATGCACATTTTTCTCAGATGTATTTTCATCAGCTGCATTCACTTTAACAGACATAAAGTGGGAAAATACTTAAGGAAAACATTTCAAATGCATTATTAACAAGTAATGACCAGAGGTTTTTCTCTTAATAAATTATCAAAAAGCTTTCTGAGACAGATTGAAAAGCCACATGTGAATGACTTTACATATTTCTACCTATGGATATTTTGTAATCAATTATAATAGCATTATATACCTCATTTCTTCCATAATACATTCAATTACATACTTAATGTTTCCTGCTAACCTTTCCAAATACAGGAAAGCCAATCCTACCTACCTGATTGCTATGTCTATTGTATATGTTATTCTCATTATCTTTAATTCAAGTAGACATTTGCTTTCTTTGGTTACATTGCTGGATAACCAGTTATGTACCTGATTTGTAGATGCATTTAAACTCCAGTGCCTCAGGGGATTGATTCATACATATTGTTGTCATTATGCTTTATTTTAACAATTTATCTCTCCCAACAGTCTCATAAATTAGATTGGTACAACTACCCCCTTTTACAGAAACCCAGAGATATTACCACTATATTCCTGGGTGAATTTGTGCCAGTCAGTCAGAAGGGTATTAGTCCATGAGGTTCTAATCTATCACATATCCCAGACCTACCCCACCTCCCAGGAGAGCCATAATTTTTCAGAACTGTAAAGCAAAGGGTTAAAAAGGAAGACAGCATTGTGAAAAGTACTTTATAATACAGGTCGTTAATAATTAGTAATTCTAAGTAATTATAATACTACTGAGCATAAGAGACCTTCTCCAAATACATTGTTCTTCCATAATTAACTTGCAAGATTGTGGAATAGGAGACATTTAAAGAACATAAACTATTTAGTACAAGGTTTGAATTTTTAGAGGTGGTTTGTTTTCTTTGGCATAATCAGTGGAGTTGAAGGGAGACACATAACCTAAACTACAAAATGTGCATCTGTGTTTAATTAAGATCATTTTGAAGAGCATGTATTAAGCAATGTGATTTTAAGGCTTAATCACTGTAATAGAACCAAAAGCTGAGTGAAGAGTTAATTGATCAGCTTGTTATTTTGTCTACAGACTGATTTTTGTTCTCACTACATTCTTTGTTCTCATTACATTTCTGTCTGAATGGGCTAGTGGTATTAATTTTATTTAGTTGATACTTATCCTAAGAAATAAAATGCTATAAAGCTACAGGTGTTCTGAAATCCATCTCAGTTTCATTTCCTAAAATTAGCAAGATTGACCAACTCCATGTAAAAAGTATCTTAAATATTTTCAGTCATAGAAGATTCTCTCTGTCCTATTCATACTGCTTCCAATTTTCCCCAACAAACACATAGCTTTTGACTACCTTTTCATAGGTCCAATCCACCTTAAATCAGGTTTGAAAGATACTTCAAGGAGAGCAAAGAGGCCCAGAGGCCTTAACCTAGTCTCTATCTGGCCCCAGTGTAATCATACAAACACCATCTCCCCAGGAAAGAATCAATTTCTCCACTGTCCAACAGTTAAAATTTTGGTCCAAATCACTGAAGCAAAATATCTTTTCACAAAGTACCTCAAGATCTTTAATATTCATTCACAACAGGCACAGCTGCAGTCAAGCCTAATGTTTAAATTCGAGCTTAGAACATACCTATACAAATAACTTTGCAGAACCAAAGACTGAACCAAAGAAGTTTCAATTAGTTCAAAGAGCAATCAATCCTTTTGGGACAACAAGCCTAAAATATATCTTAAAATGTAAATACATTTTATGTGAATCAGTTCAGTTCAGTTGCTCGGTAGTGTCCGACTCTTTGTGACCCCATGAATCGCAGCATGCCAGGCCTCCCTGTCCATCACCAACTCCAGCAGTTCACTTAAATTCATGTCCATTGAGTCAGTGATGCCATCCAGCCATCTCATCCTCTGTCATCCCCTTCTCCTCCTGCCCCCAATCCCTCCCAGCATCAGAGTCTTTTCCAATGAGTCAACTCTTTGCATGAGGTGGCCAAAGTATTGGAGTTTCAGCTTTAGCATCATTCCTTCCAAAGAAATCCCAGGGTTGATCTCCTTCAGAATGGACTGGTTGGATCTCCTTGCAGTCCAAGGGACTCTCAAGAGTCTTCTCCAACACCACAGTTCAAAAGCATCAATTCTTCGGTGCTCAGCTTTCTTCACAGTCCAACTCTCACATCTATACATGACCAATTTACCAATTAAATAACTTGAGGTTTTCCATTTATTTACCTGCCAAAGAGCAAGAAACTCTGCTGAGACAAAGAGAAAGATCTTATGGAAGAAATTTCCTGATAATAAGGTTAAGATTATTTTTTTCAATTTTTGTTGAAATATATAGAGCAAGAAAAGTACGTAGCATATACATTTTGATGATCTTTCATAAGTTGAACATATCTGTTTTATTCATTGACATAGAATGAGAAAAAGGAAATGTTCAGACCCCAAAAGTCTCTCTCATGTATACTGTCATCATATCTATTATTTTTTTTTTTTTGGAGGCTAATTACAATATTGTATTGGTTTTGCCATACATTGACATAAATCCACCACGGGTGTACACGTGTTCCCCATCCTGAACCCTCTTCCCACCTCCCTCTTCATACCATCTCTCTGGGTCATCCCAGTGCACCAGCTCCAAGCATCCTGCATCCTGCATTGAACCCAGACTGGTGATTCGTTTCTAACATGATATTATACATATATCAATGCCATTCTCCCAAATCATCCCACCCTCTCCCTCTCCCACAGAGTCCAAAAGGCTGTTCTATACAT
>SJYC01042776.1:0-34817 GCA_006408675.1 Madoqua kirkii
GCCAGAATACTGGAGTGGGTAGCCGTTCCCTTCTCCAGGGGATCTTTCCAACCCAGGGATCAAACCCAGGTCTCCCTCACTACAAATGGATTCCTTACCAGCGGAGCCACCAGGGAAGTATAAAATGTGGAAAACAACCTTTAAAAGCTTTGAATCACTATGTACACCTGAAATTTATGTAACATTGTAAATCAGCTACACTACAATTTTTTAAAACCTGTATTGCAGCTTGGAAAAATAAGGACAAAGAAGCTTATCAGTTTTCATGGTAGCCTATGAGTTATTTGACATTTGATGTCTTTCTCTACATTCACATTTTTAAACTCTGCGCTTTCCCCAGAAGCTCTGCTCAGCAACACAGCTACCAGAAGTCACAGAATTCTCCCAAGGGAACTTTAAAGGCTTTCCTATCTTGATTAAGCTTATCAGTTTTCATGGTAGCCTATGAGTTATTTGACATTTGATGTCTTTCTCTACATTCACATTTTTAAACTCTGCGCTTTCCCCAGAAGCTCTGCTCAGCAACACAGCTACCAGAAGTCACAGAATTCTCCCAAGGGAACTTTAAAGGCTTTCCTATCTTGATCGAGGTCAGGAAGCCATGCAGGCATGAGGCCAAACTGTGTAGAACAGCGTATCTGGAAAGGAGGATGCAGATTACAGCCTTTGGAGGCAGTGAAGGAATGCCCCTCCCAGAAGGGTGAAAGCAGGTAAAGTCACATTGTACACACCTGCACCAACCTCCCCTGTAGCCTAGAATGGGACAATAGGCCTGATTACAGAGCCAGCTGTGGCAAGCCAGTCCTCCTTCCTCCTGACTCATCTCTTTAAAATACAGCCAATCTACAGTTCCAGGAATAGCTAAAACCCTTTACAAATAACGCTGGATCTGGAGATTAAAAACACTTTTGAATGCTAAAACAGTCCTGAAACAAAGAAAAGTCAGTTCTGCGTTTTTATACCCCTTTTTAGATATTTAAAATCCTCAAAATTCAAAAGACATAATTTTATACAAGAAATGATGTCTGTCTTAGAGGATGGTGATCATTCAACCTTGCTGATGCACGTTTTAAATTATTTCACATATGAAATATTTTTCATGGGCTGGGGCAAGTTCATTCTAACCTCATTGTCAGAGAAAGACCTATACCTTCTGAAATATCCTGGAAGAATATAACTATAGCTCTCACCTCCCTGAATATGACCAAATGAATTTTGAAGAGATATTAGAGCTTCACCATTCCACTCTGACACTCCAACCTTTAATCCATTTGCCCACCACAGTTCACCAATTCACTGAAGCCCTAACTTGAGGAAAAACAGAATGCCATACTTCAGTTCAGTTCAGTTCATTCGCTCAGTCGTGTCCGACTCTTTGCGACCCCATGAATTGCAGCATGCCAGGCCTCCCTGTTCATCACCAACCCCCGGAGTTCACTCAGACTCACATCCATCGAGTCAGTGATGCCATCCAGCCATCTCATCCTCTGTCATCCCTTTCTCCTCCTGCCCCCAATCCCTCCCAGCATCAAAGACTTTCCAATGAGTCAACTCTTCTCATAAGGTGGCCAAAGTACTGGAGTTTCAGCTTTAGCATCATTCCTTCCAAAGAAATCCCAGGGTTGATCTCCTTTAGAATGGACTGGTTGGATCTCCTTGCAGTCCAAGGGACTCTCAAGACTCTTCTCCAACACCACAGTTCAAAAGCATCAATTCTTCAGTGCTCAGCCTTCTTCACAGTCCAACTCTCACATTCATACATGACTACTGGAAAAACCATAGCCTTGACTAGATGGACCTTACTTACGTTTATTCAAACTCCTGACTGCTTGGCCAGTTATTGCCTAGCAGGTACCTGATATGAAAATTTCCAAAGAAACTACTTAAAGTGAAAGATTGGTGACTAGCAACAGTAATAATGAGTTCGACTATGTCTATTATCCACCTTATATATTTGTTACAAATAGTTGCAGGAAAATAATTTTTAAATGCCAAGAAGACATTATTTCAATAAAAAGGCTTCTATCACCACCTAACACCCATTAGGATGACTCCTATCCAAAACACAGAAAATAACAAGATTTGTTGACAATATGGAGAAGCTAGGATACTTCTGCTCTGTTAAGAGTATAAAATGATGTGGCCATTATGAAAAACAGTACAGCAGTTCTTCCAAAAGTTAAGAACCCAATTACCATGCAATTACTGGGTCAAGTATTACATGCCAAAAAGAAATGAAACAGTCTTGAAGAGATATCTATACACTCACGTTTACAGCAGCATTATTCACAATAGCCAAAAGGTGACAGCAACCCAGATGATCACCAACGGATGAATGGATACGCAAAATGTAGTATACACATGCGATGGAATATGATTTGACCTTATAAAGGAAGGAAATTCTGACACATGCTACAGTACAAATGAATCTTGAGGGCTGTATATTAAGTGAACTAAGCCAGTTACAACAATAATATTGGTAATGTATGATTCCACTTATATGGGTCACATAGAGTAGTCAAATTTATAGAGACAGAAAGTAAAATGTGACTGCCCAGTTGTTGTTTAGTGGGTGCAGCATTTCCATTTTAAGAGATGAAAAGAGTTCTGGAGACCGGTTGCACAATAACCTAATATACTTAACTGCTGAAAAGTATGCCTTAAAATGGATGTGATGGTCAATTTTATGTCGCATGCATTTTACCACAATTTTTTAAATCAAGGGGGAAAAAGGCTTTTGTTTATCTAGTAAAACAAAGATTTTCTCCTCTTGTTTTCTGGAGTCTTGAAATCATTACTGACACTAGAGGTACAGATAGCCATGCTCTAACACAGCTTTCAGATGAATTGCTCCAAGGCTGCAGTGTAAATCAACTGGAAGCACCAGAGCAGGGCTGCAGATGGCAGTGAAGAAAGCATGGGGCTAGAGCTTGATGAGGTGCAACTTTGAAAGACAGGGAAGCTGTGTTTGGCTGTGCCCAATACCATAAAAGGCACCAGATAGAAAAAGTCCAAATCAGAGCTTTCAACTGTCTTGGCAACTGATTACATACTATATCAGCAAGGTCCATCATATAGACTGTACCACTCAGGGCAAGAAAATATGAGACTATGGACACAATTTCAGATTCAACAAATGCATCAATGGTTGTAGCTGGATCACCCTTTCCTGCCACTCAACCATCCCTCACACTCCTTACACACGGATATACTGAACAGCAACTGTAAACCAACTGCTGGATACAACTGCAGCATTCTGGTGCCAGAAGAGCTTCCAGAGATAATCTGTCTCAAAGCAACCTCAGTCACTCGGTATTAGCTGTCTTGAATGTGAGGCTGGGAAGGTTCTAAAGTAATATCTGGGCTCAGTTGCAAACTATGACTTGATGGCCCAGATCATTCAGAGAGGCTGAAACAGAACTGGGAATAAATCTACCTGTCTAGAACCTGTTCTGTTGAAAAGAAACTCCTCATGGATGAAGAAGCAAGTTGGTAAGCCATAAAATGGAATCTGCTTTACATACCCCTTTCAGGTTCCAGCTCGCAGAACAGGAAAGGACTTGAAGGTGGGAGGAGAAGGGGGGTAGTTTTGGAATATCTTCTTCAATATAACTGTGCTTGAGTACTGATGAGAGAACAGATCTGATATTAGTTTTCCATTATAGTCAGAAGTGGAAGCATGTTTTATTTTCAATAAATTATTCTACTACTGAATGGTGCCAAAAACAAAAAGGCTCACCCATAATGTTATCATCTTAATATATCCATACTGTTCACGGGGTTCTCAAGGCAAGGACACCGAAGTGGTTTGCCATTCCCTTCTCCAGTGGATCACATTTTAATATATTCAACTTAGTATTTTGGCATTTTCTTAAATTATTTTTTCCTATGCTTCTTTATATAAGAATAGTATAAATACAATTTTATATCCTAGCAAGAACTCTAAGGGAAAATGTATAAAATTTTAAAGTGTAAATCCCTTTAGAACTCTTTAGTAAGTGATATGAGGATTCAAATAGTCATATGTAATCTGTGGCACCAAAGAACTTATGATCTACTTAAGGAGACCAATGGCACCCCACTCCAGCACTTTTGCCTGGAGAATCCCATGAATGGAGGAGCCTGGTAGGCTATAGTCTACGGGGTCGCTAAGAGTCGGACACAACTGAGCGACTTCACTTTCACTTTTCACTTTCATGCATTGCAGAAGGAAATGGCAACCCACTCCAGTGTTCTTGCCTGGAGAACCCCAGGGACGGGGGAGCCTGGTGGGCTGCAGTCTATGGGGTCACACAATTGGACACGACTGACATGACATAGCAGCAGCAGCAGCAGCAAGGAGACCAAAAAAATGCATAACACTTAAATATTTTTCAACTTAGTGATGAAGCCTATTCTCTATAATTTCTTGACTTCAAAACAAAAAATAAAATTATTTTCTTTTTTTCATAAACAAATGGTCAAAGGGGACTTTAAACCTAAAAATTGAATAACTGAACAAAATGAACATCACAGGGCAATTTCAGGAATTTTGCTTAAGCTTCCTTTCTTTAAAGAAACATGTATAAAAATTGCTTTCCTCCATCTTTCATTTATTATATCCTTCCAGTAGTAAATATGCTACATGTGCTCGTGGGCCAGCCAGCAAGCTTTTGACTGACCTATATATCTAGTTAATTTAAGATCAAGCCACCAAAGTACTAAGCAGACCACAATGTCTGCCTCTGATGAGCTGTGATCCTGTGAAGCCAATGTGCTAAGGACAGGATTTCACAGTCAGGATTTCCCACATCTATGTTGTAGAGGAAATTATCTGTGGTGTAATAGATTTTTTTGCCAGACCAACTGAGTCAGCACTTTGTAGTGTCAATCCCTCTCCCCTCTAAGGCTGTAGATTCATGTGTATTCTGGAATCGACACAGGCCAGCATGATGCCTTAGAAGTCATTCTTTAGACCAGAGAGGGCCAGAAGGGGCTCATGACATTTTTCACTCTTTTGCAGCCAGACCTGATGGACAGCTGTCTTTAAAGGAGCTTCTCCCTTTAGGGTAAATTGCTTAGCCAACAAATCTGTGAAACACATCAGTGTACTATAACCTGACTTGTATGTATGAGTCTAAGGATTTCTCAAAAGCAAAGTGTAAAATTATGAAAAAATGTTATTCGTTCTTCTTCTGAATAAAGTGACTTGGCTAATTCTATTTGCATACCCAAGCCAAAACTTCTTTATAAATAAAGCATGGTGTGAAATGAAGTTTATGTTTCAAAGAAAATACCATTAATAATACTTTGAGTTTTATAATATCCATTCTATCCAACATAAACAAATGAACAAGCCCATAAAGACAAATAAGTAATTTAACATGAAGCAGGGGAGTGTTTCAGGTAAGTCAGATATTGGCAGGGTAGTAACATCTTTTATTCTTTTTTGGTACAATTCCTAGATTTTTTTAAAGTACATGTAAATTAGCCTTTTGACACTTACATGTTCCCAGATATTTATAAACTCCCAAATCAGAACTGTTTTTGATACCTACTGGTTCTCTTCCAAATCATGTTTCATCAAGAGGCAAACATTTCTGAGGCAGACCATCATATCACTCATCTTTACCTCTCAATGACCATTTTCAAACACACACCTATTATAGATGAAAATTAGCAGTGAAAAACAATGCTTTAAAACTATATTAAAATATAGGAGCTAGCAGTCTTCTAGGCTCGCCAGAAAGCAAATACTGAGCTGTCACCTACTATCCTTTACCCAACCTCAAATCACACCTTTTCAAAACTGCAATAAAGTACATATCATAGACCTTGAGACCCAAGAGAAAGCGCTGAAAATTGCAAATATCAAATCCTTGAAGGATAAAAATCGAGTGGTATTGGCTAGCTGATACTGATGCAAAGCTCACAGTGCGGTACATAAATATTCTTGGGAAGGTTTAAAAAGACATCAGAGGACTCCAATAGCATAAAATGGAGAGATTTAACATTCAGAAGATAACATCATGGAATCAACAAAAAGTTCACTTTAGAAAGTGGCTGGTATAAGTGTAGAGGATCAACTAAACAAGCTGTGTGTGTGTGTGTGTGTGTGTGTGTGTGTGTGTGTGCACGTGCAAGTGTATGTGTGTGTGCTCAGTCATATCTGACTCTTTGTAGCTCCATGAACTGTATCACCAGGCTCCTCTGTCCGTGAGATTCTCCAGGCAAGAACATTGGAGTGGGTTGCTTCTCCACTCCACTCCAGAAGATCCTCTCCAAGGGATCTTCCCAACCCAGGGATAGAACCCATATCTCCCGGGTCTCTGTGTTGGCAGGCAGCATTCGTTACCAGTGAGCCATCTGGGAATCCTAAACAAGCCTTAGATGGCCTAAATCAAATAGATCTTCCTTGTGCCGGTTGTATTAATATCATCAAGGGACCGCTGGAGGTAGGTGGTCTACTGCACATTAATATACTTATAAGAGCAAGTGTCCCTTTTATTCTACCCATATCTATATTACACTTATTTCTTTAAGTAAATATTTTTCTAAATACGACATCTTAAGTGCTTTTAAGGTCACTTTATGACTATAACACCCAAGAAAACACATTCCATTTTTTCCTAAGGTCATAAAAGAAACCCGAATAGAAAAGCACAGAAAGGTGACAGCAATTATCATTTATTGCACCAATAAATAAGCTTTGGTTTCCACAGCCAAAATCAGAGTTGAAGCCAAGAAAAAGCCTGAGCAATGACAAAGAAAAATGCTTTTCTCTTTTTCCCATTCTTTTAAGACTTACAAAGGATCACTAACATGATCCAAGTAAACCACAGAAGGAAATGGGTGGCAAATGACAGTTATAGGATTACAGTGCAGGAACACTAGCACTGAGAACTTAATGAAATGAAATTCTAGTTCCATAGATAGCAACAATATAGGAACTGCTAAGGTGTAGTATTAAACAGGCTTTCTTCACTGGCTCAGAAAGTCAGCCAAATGCCTGAATCTGACAAACTTGTTTTCAACCTAGAATGTATTAAATCTTTAAACATCCAAAGACACAGAGAAAAAAAATCTTCCAGTGTAGACTGGAAAAAAAAAATCTCTACACTTGAAATGCAAGAGAAGGGAAGCCTTCTTTGCCAATGTTTGCAGACTAGAATATTTTTAAGAAATATCTAAGGGTGCCCAAGCTTTAAAAGTAATTAGCCTCCAATTAAAATAAATAAACTTAAATTTTAAAAAATTACTCCGATAGATACAGAAAGAACTTATGACCAGTCTGGTGGCAGGGGTGATTACAGTATGTTTTCTCTTAGGCAATGAGTAACCTGGATGTGATCTAAAATGAAGATCATGGCAGCCGGTCCCATCACTTCAGGGGAAATAGATGGGGAAACAGTGGAAACAGTGTCAGACTTTATTTTTTGGGCTCCAAAATCACTGCAGATGGTGGCTGTAGCCATGAAATTAAAAGACTCTTACTCCTTGGAAGGAAAGTTATGATCAACCTAGATTGCATATTCAAAAGCAGAGACATTACTTTGCCGACTAAGGTCCATCTAGTCAAGGCTATGGTTTTTCCTGTGGTCATGTATGGATGTGAGAGTTGGACTGTGAAGAAGGCTGAGCGCTGAAGAATTGATGTGTTTGAACTATGGTGTTGGAGAAGACTCTTGAGACTCCCTTGGACTGCAAGGAGATCCAACCAGTCCATTCTGAAGGAGATCACCCCTGGGATTTCTTTGGAAGGAATGATGCTAAAGCTGAAACTCCAATACTTTGGCCACCTCATTCGAAGAGTTGACTCATTGGAAAAGACTCTGATGCTGGGAGGGATTGGGGGCAGGAGGAGAAGGGGATCACAGAGGATGAGATGGCATCACTGACTCGATGGACGTGAATCTGAGTGAACTCTGGGAGTTGGTGATGGACAGGGAGGCCTGGCGTGCTGCAATTCATGGGGTCGCAAAGAGTTGGACACGACTGAGCAACTGAACTGAACTGAACTGATCTTCAAGAGTCCCCTGTCCAGAGGGGGTCTTATCCTTCTACTGTAGTTTCCATAGGCACTAAGCACAGAGTCCAGAGTCCGTTGGAGAGGTGGCTGAGCATGATCAGCATGAACAGGCCTAAGATGGGGTCCAGGCCCTGTGAATTCCTTCTTCAGAAGGACAAAAGCAAAAGAGAGAGACAAAGAACACAACCCATCAGTCTGTTCAGGCATTGCACAGATATCCCTGTCTTTTTCCACGTGGTCAAGAATTGAGTAAATAAAGGGAAAGAAGGGGTTTTGAACATGCACTTAAAGAGGAGGGTTTGTTTTTTTTTTTTTTTAAGACTTAGGGACTTCTGTGTGATGGTTGTTTTGTTGTGAAAAAGCAAGAGGTCTAATACTGAGTTTCCTGATATTTATGTCACAATACATGTTATCCAAGGATCGGTCTTGGGGCCTTAAGCTTTGCATCTATAATGAAGAAAGAGATCACCTTTGTCTTCAATCCCAGCTCTAAAAGGCCATCAACCTGTACACAGGAAAGACCCTTTCAAGTCTAGTTTTTACCATCATTTCTCCTTCTGAGTCAAAATCATTGCTCGTATTCACATCCTCAGCCTCCTAACAAAAGTAACATGCAATTCATTTCTGATTCTCAGAAGTGAAATATACTAGGTAGGAAATTACACACTAGGATTACACGGGCAATTAACCAGCTTTGTCAATTGAAGTAGTGACAGCTGTTAATCATATCTTTTAATTCTTTTCTATTTTTTAATCGTTATTATTACTCTTATAACAATTTTCTGATCTCTTTGCTTTCTCTCAATCTTTTTCTCCTTCAGAAAATCCTCAGTGAACTCTTCCTGACCTTCTTTTATGTTGAGTAATTTTCCCCCTGGAAACACTCGCTTCATTTCATTTCAGCCCTCTAGTTTCCTCATTCTAGCTCCCTCTGCTGATTGCATCCAATTTGTTTTCAAAGGTCCAGGCAGCCATCAAAGGAAAGCACTAACTCACACGCCTGCTCTGTAACCTCCAATGATGATAGAAAAGAATATGTTTCTTGGTCAAACATGGGGACGTTTTTCAGACCATATGGTCCACCCTTTTATTAAAATGAAAACTGAGTTGTTGTTTTTAAAGACTCCACTGAAAATAAATGTACCGTATGATTTTAACATTCCTTCCATAACTAACCCTTACCACACGACATCTGCAAGGACCTACTGACATCTTGCTCTGATTTTAAGTCACTGACAAATCACATGATTATTATCAATACCATCACTATGCTGTGAAAATTCTGGACAGAAGGAGTTGGTTCAGTAGCAGTTCTATTAGTTAGGGTTTCTAGTGGAAACAACAGAATCTCCTCTGGATAACTGAAGCAGAAAGGAGATTTTATTAAAGGATATTAGGTAACTTACAAAATCATAGAGAGATTAGAGGCTCAGGTTCCAGGAAAACGCCCCAAACAATGCCACAGAACTAGCCAAAGGAGGACTTGACTCTACTGTCCCTGCCCCCACCTCCAGTACAAATGCTATTTCTTCCCACCTATGCCACACCTGAAAGTCAGCTGCCCCCCAAAGCCTGGCAAACCAGAGAATGAAAGTCAGCACTGTTCTGTTTTCCTCCTGCTCTAGCAAATGAAAACCTCACACAGACATTCTCACTGGAAGCCCGGCATCCCACACTTACTCGAAACGCAAAGAACACTGAGACTCCTCATGTGGGAATTTCCGCAAACATGCACAAATGGGGACTTCAGTTGCTAAATGAAAAGCAGAATTCCAGGCTCTCTGGCTCCATCCTCCTGGTCTTGCCCATTTTACTGCAGCACATTATACTCACAAATGACACATTTCTGCAGTGAACAGACAGAAATAAACATTCTCTCTATCCACACACACCCAGAGCAATAAGGGAATGCAGTAAGTCCTTGGCCAGACTTATCCCAACAACAACGAATGCTTACACATTTGCTTGTGTTCAATCCATCAAATAAACATCAAGTACTGGTTATATCTAGAGCTTGTTCTGGGTGCTGAGGGAACATAAAAAGATGAGTAAAATACAGTCCAACCCTCAAGGTTGGACTATAAAGCTTGGCAACAGGAGAAAGATTTGGAGACTAAATGGAATACACCTTGACAAATACCAGACAATAAAAAATATGTGCAAGGTACCAAGGGAAAAAAAGGAACAAGCAACTAACTCTCCCTTGAATTAGAACGCTGGGGAGGTGGGCTAACAATCTTCGACTTAAAAGTGCAAGAGTTTCGTAGATGAGGAGAAAGGACCGTTCAAGCAGAGAACCTAGTGAGAGCTAAAGTGTCTCAGCATTCAGCAACGCCAGGCACACTTCCAAGCATTTTACATGCAGTAACTCATTTAACCCACTCAACAAACCAAGGATGCAGCTACTATGAATAGTCCTGTTTCACACAGAGCCGAATGTGGGGGTCCTGATGCCGGCATGCAGGCTGTCACTGTGACCCCAGCATCCACGCTGCTCTCCTGCAGGAGCCTAAGTACAGATACTGAGGTGTACAAGAGCACAGTGCATTCAACGTGCAGCTGAAATGCTGTGTTGTCACTGCATACAATGGTTTGGGGATAAAGAAAAGACTGAAAGATAAACTGCCTTAAACTTAAATAGTTTTCTTAATCAGCAAGAGTTACGATCAGTGTGGCTTGTCTTTGCCAGCACTGTAGCCACGCATTCCAGGAAGCAAACTCGCTCAGAAAGACGATGCAGATAGTGGAGTGCAGTTGATTACACTAGAGGGCAAGGCAGAGTCTCCTCTTAGCCAAGGACCCTGACCAGTTTTTGTGAAAACCTTATATACCTTAAGTGTATGTGCCCAAACTCACCTCCCCCAATTCCCTGAAGCTAGTCTGAACAAAGGAAGAGAAAGATACAATGGAAGTTAACCCATGATTCATATGCCTTAAGCCTAGGTAGTTTACAGTGGACATTATCAATAGGCCTGTGGTCATACCCCAATAAGCATAAGAGAATTTATGATTCTCTTTGGTTACACAGCTAATTAGGGTATTCTTTTAGGCAATGGAGAGTCTAGGTACGGGCCCTGGGGCTCTTCCTTCTGCGGGCCTGGTTTTCCAGTTGATAGCACAGGCCGGCCCAAGATGGAGTCCTGCTTTCAAGATGGAGCCTGTTCTGTCTGTTTCCTCCTTCACCAGGACAACAGCAGTGAGGGGGAAGGGTAACCTTTTTTAAAAAAATTATTTTCAAAACATAATAGAAAAAGTGGTAGCTGTGAAAAGCAGTGAGTCTTGCTCTGTGCTACAATGGTTCCCAGATGAACTTTGGGGCCTGAGTGTGACAAGGTGACAAGAGGCTGCCCTGCTCCTGTGATGGACAGAGTTGATGCCCAGGGTGGCTTGGCTTGGGTAGGCACCTCTGTTCATCTTCATCCCTCACACCACATCCCTGGGACCATGATCACTTCAGAGGGAAGCACAGTAAATATTCTACTGAAGCCAAGTTCAGAAACCTTGTCACTTGAGGCACAGAAAATTAAGCCAAGCTACTTTTTTGAAACCTCCCCAAACAGAATAACAATAATAGGAAAGAAGGATCAGCTGGTTTACTTATGCGACTCGTCCATCCCTGACGTCTGTGATCCTGTGATATGATTCCAGTTTGCCTTCACGGAGGGCTGTCTGCTGAGCTAATTGTATGCGCCCCTTTGTGTTTGCCTCTTATGTTTATTTCATTACAATATTTACAAAAGGACTTGAGAAATAAGTCACTATGCAAATGGAAGGATGAATACACGATTCAGAGGAATATTAAAATTCATTAACCTTATTTACATTTAAACTATTATCATGTATATTTGAGCACAGTGCACCTGCCAGAATGGATGCGAAGCCACATCAGCAGTCCATTGAATAATCTATTCACTGTCTTTATTTACCCGTAAAGTAAGGTAAAAACTTCCTCATCTTGGACACATTCAAAATCACGACCAAGCTGCTTTAAATTTAATACAAATTTATTCATTAGCGGTTCTTATTTCTAGAGAAGTCTAAAACAAATTTCAAGTTGTCCTTTGGCATTTGGAGGCTCTAAATTCCCTTAAAGAATTTTTCTCATCTTTGTTAATTTTGAAGTACTATGATTCTCTTATCATCCACGAGGAAGAGAAGGAGACCAAGCTCATCACCTAAAAGACTGACAAGAAAAGACATATATACATGACACCATCCCTCGCCTCCCCCACTCCCACCCCAATTCTATAAGAAAAGTAAACATACAAAAGAAAAACAATCAAGTTGGTGGCTTGGTATTAGTTAGGGAAAGCAATCAGCTGGTTGGAATTTCCATTTTTTCAGTCATTTATTTGACACTATCTTGATCTAATTAGTGTATGGGTTCAAGTGACAAGTCAAAACAGCCAGCAGAGCCCCTGTGATGTTAAATGCCCTCTGTGGCAGTGGGAACTGAATCTGCCTGAGACAGTCCACTTGTTTCGGGTTATGTAGCAGAGAACACAATAGGAAAAACGTGTAATGTTCAGGTTATGTAGCAGAGAACACAATAGGAAAGATGTATAATGTATAACCACTGTCTGCTAGGGTAAATCCAATTAGAGGGCAGTTTTTCTGTTCTACCAATACCTTCATGGGTTTGTGAATGCAAGGTGGCAAGTGGGAGTTGATGAGAGATCAACACAACAGAGAGGTAATATTTTGAAGATCCAGTGGAGCTAATGAGAAGGGAAGAAGCTGAGTGCTGTAAGAGGTAAGGGTCAAAAGAACAGCCCCAAAGCCAGTACAGCTGAAAAGAAACAACAGTAATTTCTAATAGGCCGTTATTAACTGGCTTCTTCTGGGGTATTTTTTTTTTAACTTTATTTTACTTTACAATACTGTATTGGTTTTGCCATACATCAACATGAATCCGCCACGGGGGGTATTTAATATAAATACTTCCTTGCCACACTTATCTTCAGTAAAGTCTGCATGTTCATAAGTGCTTTTTGTAAGTGGATACTTACAAGGAGTGTTTAGATTTCCATCTAAGTCAATGTGGGGCAGCAAAGAATCAGCATAGGAACCTGGAACCTAGAAGTAGAGGGCTCAGCGCGAGCAACAGGCCTGGAGAACATGTGACATCTAAGAACTGCTGCATAATCAATAATCAATCATAATCAGATAATCAAGTCACGGAAATGGCACGTTTGAGCAGTGGCTCTCAAACTCTAACTTGCATCTGAATGACCTAGTGGATTTGTTAAAATAAATCCCTATGCTCATACCTGAGATTTTCACTCAGTAGGTCTAGGGTGGGCCCGAAACTTACATTTCTATCAAGTTCCCAGGGAATGCTGATGCTCCTGGAAGGGGGACCACACTTTGGGAACAATTCTCTCTAGCTCTAGAGATGGCAGGCACCCTCAGCTGACATCATTTTGGTAATTATCACCTGAAAGCCCTACTAACCATAAGGCAGTAATTCTTAGTTCTTGATGCATATTAGTATCACTAGGGAGATTTTTTTTAACATATCACTAACAATGCCTAGGCCCACCCCACTAGTTAAAGCAAAATTCTCAGAGGTGGGAAACGAGGCCTTGATATTTTTTTAAACGCTCTCCAGAAGCTGCCTCTAATGCCAGGATTGAGAGGTACCACCATAAGGGAACAATCAAAGGCAGAATCCTAGCAAGCAGAATCATGCTTTCTGGCACATGGAACTCTGATGTGGAGAATGGAAATAGGACACACTGGCTTGAGTGGACAAGCCCAGACTGTGGAAAGAAAGACAGCATTTAAAGAACCACACCACAGCTTCTCACTCAAAGGCACAAGAGTAGCAGGCAATCAAAAGCAGAACAGACTTTTTTAAGCCTGGAGATTAACATGGGTCAAAGAAGAATAGAAAGCTTAAGGAAACCTTTGGAAATAGCACCTATACCATAGATATCTACTGTGTCAACTACAGATGGAATAGTTTACAAGCCTTTGCATTAGAACTGTACAAAATAGAAGCTTAATCTCTTTAGCTAATTCTATATACAATTTTAACAACCATCAGCCTAACACCATGCATACAAACTGAAAAGTGGGAGCTGAAGAGAGAGAAACACAGTGGGGAAAATGTAACTGAAGATTCAAAGGAGTGACTAAATATGTGTGTGGTGGGGTAGAAACAGGGCTCAGGGGTCTACCTGCATGTATGTATTGTGTGTGTGTGTGTGTGTGTGAGTTTGTATATCTCAGAAGAGTTGGAGCTAAGACCTGAGAATATCTAACTTTCAAAATTAGATGGCACCACCTCCCACCTTCCATCTAATCACAACCTTTGATGGGCATGGAGCCCACAAACCTCCTATAAAGAACATGATGTATGTACACACTTTGAGGTCCAAGCTCACAGACTAGTGTACCCACTTCGGAAAAAGAACCCACACTGGCTAAACAATGTGGATCTCCATGGAGCAGAACCTTGAGGAAAAAATAATGGAGAGGGATGAGAGGAGACACCTAGGCACCAAAGGACAGACTTCACAGAAGACGGCAAGCATCTGGGGAAAGTGACGGTTCTAGGCACCAAAGGAGGCTTTATTTGAATCACTTTATAGGCAAATAAGTTGAAAAGCAAATAATTATTTCATCAAGATTTTTATACATTATTTTTAGCACAGGAACACTGTCATCAGGCAAAATCATATCAGAAGCCAAATTATAAAGCAGGAAAAGACAGAACTGCTCAAACGGGAAAAGGGGCCAGCCCTGTCCCCATACTGGGTCTCACCTTCCCCACTGCTGTCCCTGAGAATCCCTGCACAACACACTTTGAAAACTACTGCATAACACATTTGGTATTGTTTATCTGAATTTTTCACTCAGAAAACTGATCTTGTTCTATATAAGATAAAAAGGGAACTGTTTAAAGAGCTGCCTTGGTCAGAAAGCTAGTTAATGTGTCCTTGTGCACAAGCCTCCAGAGGTCAAGTAAATCACCACCCTACACCCTAGGCTTTTCCTCTCTGTGTACTTATTTTCTTAAGGTCAAAAGAAGGTCAACTCGGAAGTACCTTTACACCTGTACATCTGAGTCAACCTGCCTGGAAGCAGGTCCTGTGGCATAAACTCTTTTACAGCTGGTTAGCTTACTAGATTTAAAACCTTATATCAGCAACCAGTCTCTATAAAATAGAAGGTGTAGCAATGAAGGGAGACAACTATAAAAAAGAACACATTCAAATCAGTCCTAATAAGGTGGAGGAATCTAGAGCCTACTATGGGGTGAAGTAAGTCAAAGAGAGAAAGATAAATATTGTATATTAATGCATGTGTATGTAATCTAGAAAGACAGTACTGATGAACCCATTTGCAGGCCAGCAAAGGAGATGCAGACATAGAGAACAGACTTGTAAACACAGTAGGGGAAGGAGACAATGGGACAAATTGAGAGAATAATACGGAAACATATACATAACCATATGTAAAAGAGTGTGACACAGGGAGCTCAGTTCAGGGCTCTGTGACTACCTAGAGGGATGGATGGGGTAGGTGATGGGAGGGAGGTTCAAGAGGAAAGGGACATACGTTTACCTGTGGTTGATTCAAGTTGACATATGGCAGAAACTAACACAATATTGTAAAGAAATAATCCTCCATTAATAATAATAACATTAAAAAAACCTTACATCACCAACCAATAGAAGGTCTCTATAAAATAGGAGGTGGAACAATGAAGGAAGATACCTGGGAACAGGAACCCATGCAGGGGGTACATCCGGCCCAGTAGATGAGCAAAATCTCAGCTGCAGATGCCCACCTGGAACTATCTTGAACCCTGAACATCCCTGCTTCCCTCACTCTTCTCTAGCATTTTTTAAATTAAATCTTTAGTCTAGCTCTACGTGGCTTAGAGGTTAAAGAGTCTGCCTGAAATGCAGGAGACCTGGGTCGATCCCTGGGTCGGGACGATCCCCTGGAGAAGGAAATGACAACCCACTCCAGTACTCTTGCCTGAAGAATCCTATGGATGGAGGAGCCTGGTAGGCTACAGTCCATGGGGTGGCAAAGAGTCGGACATGACTGAGCAACTTCACTTCACTATAGTCTTTAATGTGAACACTCTGAATCCTGAAGAGAATAACAGTATTCTAGGTTCCAGGAAATAGGGTAAAATGGAAGTTTACTAATACATCTGTAGCTGTACCACAGTTAAAGAGATCCAAGAAGACTTGTTCTCTTTTAAATACATCATTATAGAAGGTTATCATAATAAGGATTCAAAATATATATTAAGTAGCATTCACTACTCTCTTTTTAGCTGAGTTCATATTATTCACACGTACCTCACAATAACTACAAATACTCATAAACACACACCCAAAGAATTCCTATGATAATATCAGATATTAATTTTATTCCTAAAAGTCAAATGTCCTAATTAAAAGGTTGACCAGCTTCCACAGACCATCTGTCCCACTCAGGCACTTCTGTTCTAGCATCAAATTCCTCTTTAACATGTACCTGCTTCCATCTTCTGGGACAAAGAATTATACTACTGTCATGAAGAAGGAAGGCTGAAAACATTCCTTTCCAGAATAAACCAAATCAGATTTATTTTAAAGGACACTTCATTTTTAAGGACTTTTCATGAAGGAAGAAATAGATCACCAATTGTGCTAGCTTTTAGCATAAGTAAATACACAAAGCAAGCTCCCTAAATATTATTTCCCTTTTAAGTGTGTGCTGAATTTAATTGTAGAGTTAACCTTTTGTAAAGTGTCTAAACCAGCAAATCTTCTTAGCTAGCCAGAAAGACCTATTTTGTATACTGCTCCTCTTGTTAACTGAGAGCCAAGAATCAACTTGTTAATTGTTCACATTCTGGATTATTAGTGGCAGATCCCTTTTTTCAACTTTGAAGACTCTTTTTAGATTAAAAAAAAAAAACTTTAGCATGACTTTGAGTGCTCTTGTCATAGTAAAGATGAATAAAAAGAGGTCAGTTGCTTCAGAGTGAGTCTTCTCTCAGTAAGATAGATTGACTCGGGTTTAGAAACACGATATTAGAGGTTTCACTTAGGGCTCCTACATCTTACATGACATTGATTTAGAAAGCAGAATGCCAACTTCTTAATTTACCATCACAGGATATTCTCTCTGGAGACGGTCACCAGGAGACCAAGTCACAAATCAGAAAGATGTTAATGACCCTAGAATGGGGAGAGGGCAGGGGGTTGGAATGGGACAGTCTTAGTAAACCTAATGTATGGAGGTTAAAGTATGAAAATTAATCTAAGGTCACAGCGACTCTCAGTCTTTAGCTTGCATCAGAATCACCTAGAGGGTTTATTAAAACACAGATTGCTGGACACAACCGCTCCCAGCCCCAGTATTTCCAAATCGGTGGGTCCACAATAGGAGCCAGGAATTTACAGTTTACAACTTCCCAAGTGATGCCAACATGAATCGCAAGCCCACAGTCAAGGGAACCAGATGAATCACCCTTGTCCACTGATATATTTGTCTGTATAGCCAGTATTGATATTTAGAACTAAGTCCATCCTCCCTTGAACAATGGTGAATTCATAAATTTTACTCTCTCAATCAAGAATTCTTTATCAGTCAACTATGGGACAGTTAAAGCCCACGTTATAATTCCCAAAAATGTAGTGTGTGCTACTTGTGCTTTAATAAAGCCTTCCTGATGAAATTGTTGGAAACATGCTATTCTCTCATTTAAAAAGCATGTTTACAATGACCTCTTAAATGTGCTGCTTGGGCCAGTTAATTCCATGCACTGAGCAATGATTATCAACTTCTACTTCAGTCTTCAGCAGTTTACTAATTTCAAGGTCTGAAGATACCACCTGGGTTGGAAAGTATTACATTCACTTGAAAGTAACAACAAACTTGCTTTATAGACACCGTGACCACAAGTTTATTTTTTGCACATAATAAGAAGTCCGAATTAAAGTATCCCAGGGCTGCTGCAGCTTTTCAAGTCAGCTGTCAGTGGCCCAGAGTCATGCTTCCTGCTCTGCCATCCCTTGTATGTTGGATTTAGTCCTCCTGCTTATTGCTTCATTGTAAAAAGATGGATGCTGCATCCTCAGCCTTGTGTCATTACTCCAGGCAGAAAGAATAACAAAGTAAGGAAGAAAGGAGAGTACCTATATCAGAAACTGAAAACGTTGCCAAGAAACCCAATTTAAATTTCCTTGGCTGGCACTATGAAAAATGACCAGCTCTAGTTGTTCAGAAAGGTGATCATTTTAGCTGGATACATAACCGGGCCTTCTTCCATAGAACTGGCATTCCATTCAAAACGATGAAGGGAAGAGCTCATTTAACAATGGATGCTCCACTGCTGTTTTTGAATACAGCATCCCCATCACAGATCTCAGCTCTCAGGATGTCAGGACAGTCCTGGGACTCTTCAACCTAAGCACACCATCACCAGACCAGGTCATAAAGCAAGCAAGCAAGCACCCTTTTCTTCTTTTGTATTTTGTACACCCTTCTTCTTATTTTGCAAATTCCTTCAAATCATTAGCATGAAATATCAATGTCACCACTGATGCCCAAAGTGCTTCAGTTCAGTTCAGTTCAGTCGCTCAGTCGTGTCTGACTCTTTGCGACCCCATGAATCACAGCACGCCAGGCCTCCCTGTTCATCACCATCTCTCGGAGTTCACTCAGACTCACGTCCATCAAATCTGTGATGCCATCCAGCCATCTCGTCCTCTGTTGTCCCCTTCTCCTCCTGCCCCTAATCCCTCCCAGCATCAGAGTCTTTTCCAATGAGTCAACTCTTCACATGAGGTGGCCAAAGTACTGGAGTTTCAGCTTTAGCATCATTCCTTCCAAAGAAATTCCAGGGCTGATCTCCTTCAGAATGGACTGGTTGGATCTCCTTGCAGTCCAAGGGACTCTCAAGAGTCTTCTCCAACACCACACTTTAAAAGCATCAATTCTTTGGCACTCAGCCTTCTTCACAGTCCAACTCTCACATCCATACACAACCACAGGAAAAACCATAGCCTTGACTAGACAGACCTTAGTCGGCAAAGTAATGTCTCTGCTTTTGAATATACTATTTAGGTTGGTCATAACTTTTCTTCCAAGGAGTAAGCGTCTTTTAATTTCATGGCTGCAGTCACCATCTGCAGTGATCTTGGAGCCCCTCAAAATAAAGTCTGACACTATTTCCACTGTTTCCCCATTTGTAAACATATCTCTGAATTAAAGTATTTTCCCATCAAATATTTCTCCAGCAGCCCAGGGGCTCACCTTCCACATAGGCAGGACTCCAGAGAAGGCATTTCAGTAGTCCCATGACACACGGTGTGCCAGGGCAATACACTGGATAACAAGCAATCGCAAAACTGAGTAAGACATCATCCTTGACCTCAAGGAACTTGAGATTAATTTAAGAATGACCAGAGTAGGAAGGAAGCAGGACACACTGCATCTTGTTCCTTTTCCATTCATTTCTTCTCCCACTGGTGGCTCAGACAGCAAAGAATCTGCGTGCAATGCAGGAAACCCAAGAGATGCAGGTTCTGTACCTGGGTCAGGAAGATCCCCTGAAGAAGAGAATGGCAACCCACTCCAGTATTATCGTCTGGAGAATCTCATGGACAGAGGAGCCTGGCGGGCTACAGTCCATCGGGCTGCACAGAGTCGGACGTGACTGAACGACTAACACTCACTTGCACTTCTCCCAATACATAGGGAAGGCTGATTTCTCTGTGTAAGGGAACCAAAAGGTGGTGCATCTGAGTCATAATGAAGCAGCATTCCTGGCTCCCCACAGCAGATTCACTGTCTGACTGTCACGTCTCCTTTCTTCCCCCAAAATCTATCCTCCAAACCCAGTGTGGCATGGCAGTTCAAAGTATAAGCC
The DNA here is from genome assembly GCA_006408675.1 of Madoqua kirkii. Classification (NCBI taxonomy): domain Eukaryota; kingdom Metazoa; phylum Chordata; class Mammalia; order Artiodactyla; family Bovidae; genus Madoqua; species Madoqua kirkii. The sequence goes on from SJYC01042776.1 coordinate 19,896, forward strand.
CTGGGGTAAACGCCCAGCTCGTACATGTAACACGTGAACCTTGAGCCAATGCTTAACCTCTGCACCTTAGTCATTTCATCTGAATATGAGCAGGATGATAGCAGAGTTGATTTCAGAGGGTCTATCTTAGGTTTCAAATGTATAGATACAGAATTGTGCTCAAGAGAGACACGCTGCAGCTGCTGCTGCCGCTGCCACCGCTAAGCCGCTTCAGTCGTGTCCGACTCTGTGCGACCCCATCGACGGCAGCCCACAGGGCTCCCCGTCCCTGGGATTCTCCAGGCAAGAATACCGGAACGGGTTGCCATTGCCTTCACTGAGAGACACACTAGAGGAGCATTAACTGGGACTTGTAAAGAGCATCATGTGGGAGAAGCTAGGACTTGCTCTGCACACGGCACTCTGTACTTATACTCTGCCTAGGGAAGTGTCTGGACCTTTTTTATAAAAACCCCCCAGGTTTTTGCTCAAGAATTTTCCCTGTGGAAGGATCTGTTCCCCATCCTAAGGCCTTGTCTAGAATCAGCCTCAATGGCATCAAGTATTTGTTTTTCTGACCAGAAGCCAGGGGGTGGCTTCTCTTGTTTTTAACAATAAAAGAGTCCACATGACCCAGGGAAAACAGTCCCTCTCTTTAGGGAAGAGTCTCAGATACAAAGCAACTGAAGTAGAAACCTGACTTTATTAGAATTCTTTTGACCACCTGAGCTTCATTCCTCCCTGTGCTCAAACAAGGCCAGATAAGCCACGGAGGAGTGCAACTGGCAGAGGCTAAAACATAAAGAGCATTGTTTTCATCTTACACCGGCATCAAAATTTAGACTTCCTCAACCAGGCTGTCCCAGGTGGATCCGGCTTTCATACCCAGAGGTTTGGGAATTGGCTGCAGCTAATTCCAGAAGGCTGAGGGGAAGTTTGGGAGCTTCATCTACCATCATCAACCAGTGCCATGCAGGTCTAGCCCTCATCAGCTCCCTCAGACATCACTAACTCCCCAAGCAGGAATGATTTTCACAGTCCAGGGCAGCCCAAGACGCAAACAGAGACAGTTTTCTGTTAGACTAACATGTGAAAGTTCCTGTCTGCCAGCACTTCATGAAATGTTAGTCCCTTCCTTTCACCTTTCTGAGGCCAGGGTGGTGCATTTCTCTTCTCTTTAAAATGCCCACAGGACTAACCCTGCATCTTGAACACTGTGGGTATTCAACAAATATTTGCCACATATATAAATGGCTGATAATCCGAAGGCCACCTCGGGTACCATAACTGTTGGCTGGTTATCTTCAGTGAGATCTTCCTTACTGCAGGCCATTCCAAAACAGGATTAGAAACAGCCTCCACGGGCACACAGAGGACCACGGCCAGGAGAATCTTGGCCCAGACTTCAGCATTCAGCATCACTGGGATCTCGCCTTGGAAGCCCGACAGAGAATCCCCACCAAGAGTGGCGCCAAGCCATTGTCTGATGAGTCCCTCAAGGATGCAGAAAGGAGGAGTGCCAGGTTGGCTCAGCTGTTTGGATCTCGTCAAACCACCCCCTCCTTGATTTGTCAGGTTAATCACAGCTGCCTAGATCCTCCTAAAACGGGGAAATTAAAGCACTGTAGCACTGCTCCATTATTCCATTAGGGATACATCATATTCCCATTTCCATTGCAGCAGGCAGACAGAAATGCTCATTCATCACCCTTAAAAAGTGGTAAGACACTCATCTCAATTTTTCTCTTTACCTTGAGAACAACTGCAAAACTGAAATTCCTAGCTATCACCTTAACAGAATTCCCTCCAAGCTTAGGAGGGTTCAGTGACTTTCCTTCTTCCAAAATCAGAACAGTGGTCTTTTTGATTCTCCTTTCTGGACACTTTGCTTTCACTTAGGCACATACTTCTCAGCACTCACGTACCTCACGGTGGCTTCCACATGGGTCTCTGGTGACTAGATAGACATTTGACATTCATTTCAGCAGCCCAGAATCTAAACCCTTTCTATGTTTGGTATATTCCTATCTGGAGATTAAAATTCTAGGTACTTGCTTTCCTAATGCTATCTATAACTAGGCTCAAGCTTGTAACCAATCCAAAAGAGATCTATTCATACCAGACGAGACTCAGGATCTAGGGGGACTCAATCAGGAAAGGACAGAGTATTCCCCTGTCCCTCCCTCTCCTTCCTTTTCCTTCTCTCCCTCTCTGTCTGTCTCTCTATCTCTCCTTCTCCCTCTCTCCCTCTTTCCTAGATACACACACACACACACACACACACACACACACACAACGGAAACAAGATTGAATCCTTGACAACAGTGAGGTCAGCACTTATGCTCAGATGCTCAGTTTTATCCAACTCTATACAACCCCTGGACTGCAGCTCACCAGAGCCTCTGTCCATGGGATTTTCCAGGCAAGGAGAAGGATGATGTTTCCTCCATCAGGGGATCTTCCTGACCCAGGGATCAAACCTGCGTCTCTTACTGGCCTCTTGTCTCCTGCCTCGACAAGCAGATTCTTTACCACTAGCACAACCTGGTTGAGACAAAAGCAATTTCCTGGTACAAAAGTGATACAAACATTTGCATCTATGGCTTGGTGGCAGCTGAAGACCAGTTCCGGTGCTCATTCTGGCAGATTTGCCCGTGGCATGGCATGATAGCCCTCCCAAGGATTCTATCATTTGCATCTACTACATCTTTTTGATAAACTGTTTTTCTATTTCATCACTCAATATCTAGTGTTTGCAACAGAGAGCTCTAATGCAATAAATTCTCTAAACTGATGCTTTTCCCCAAAATCTCTCATGCTAGTGCTCATCTTGGACCCCTATGGGTTGAATCTAAATCTTGATTCAGGGTACAACTTTCAGACACCCACTGAGCATACTGAGATGATTCGAGTGAAGCCCAAACTCATCCAGCTCGTGAGCAGAAGAGTTGGAGCTGGAAGCTGGATCTGAGTTTTCTGACTCCAAACAAATATTTTTTTATATATAGTTCTATTTCTCTCAGCACAAGTAAATCCCTCTTGAACTGTCAACCCAGCTCAAGTGTTATATTTTATATTTTTTAGAAGCAATTTTAATGTTATATTAAAAGTATGAGCTGAGCAACTCATCCTCGCCCACTAAAAGCCAAAAATTGTTGTTTCTCATTGTTACACAATGTAGATCATTGCTATAACACAGCTTTACAGGCCACTCAAGGCAAAGCTTGTGCTAAAACTACAAACCTTTTTCCTACTCACAGCTAATTGACTACTCAGAAGTGTGCATTTCTGCCCCTAATCACGGAGTTGTACTCTTGTCTAGAATCAGCTGTGTTTGTCCTGAAACCTTTTTATGAAAATGGTACTTGCTATTACAATTTCATAATTTAATAAAATATTGGGAAAAACCAATTAACTATTCATCTGAAAAGAATTTATTGGTTTGAAAGGATACAATAGGGACAAACTTGTGAGGAATTAGGAGATTTATAACCATAAAAATACAGAAAATCATAGAGGTATAGAAAGATTTTGTTCTCTGAATGCTTTGCAACTATATTGGAAAGTTTGAATTGAAGTTCTCAATCTAAAGACACTGACACCGGGAATCGTGGAAGATGCAAAATGGACCTGATTTATGTAAGACAGAAAAGTAAGTATTCCAATCAACTAAACAGTACTTAACAAGTGCCCTGAACCCATATAAAAATATTGAATAATAAATACATATATGCCTGTTTTAAAGTACGTATAAATAAATTGTGTACATGATCATGAATCCTATTTTTTGACTTTCCATTTTTAGCTGACTCTGTTGATTAACTAACTGTCTCCTGGGTCCAGTCACACTAGACAGAAGATCAGCTACTGTAATTCCGCAATATCTGTGGTCCCTCTCCAGGCAGAGGAACCACCTGTTCTGGATGATACAGTTACAGTCCTATGTTGTTTGATCCTCTGTTGCTTATGTCGGGATGCTGTTGACTGAGAGTTTCCAAACTATTTTTACTGGACAAGCCATCTTCCATGAGCTTCCTCTTGTTGATGAGACAGGCAACTGGGAGTCAAAGGACTGCAGGAGCCTTCCCAGGGACTAAGACTTTTTTTCTTTTTTTTTTTTAAGTAAAAAATTTTTTGAAGTAAAAATTTTTATTTTTTCTTTTTTTAATTTTTATTTTTACTTTATTTTGCTTTACAATACTGTATTGGTTTTGCCATACATTGACATGAATCAGCCATGGGCGTACATGAGTTCCCAATCCTGAACCCCCCTCCCACCTCCCATCCCATATCATCTCTTTTAAAGAAATAATTGTTATGGTTTGTCCTATGCAGGAAGACAGTCAGAGACAACAGTGGGTGATGCCAAGTTTACACCCAAATATACCAGGTTATAATTTAGAATTTGAAAAGGGTGGCAACATTAACGGTCGTCTAGAGATAACTGGTCTTCCCAGGTGGTGCAGTAAAGGATCCGCCTGCCAATGAAGGAGACCCAAGAGATGCAGGTTCAGTACCTGGGTTGGGAAGATTCTCTGGAGAAGGGAAGGCAACCCACTCTTGTATTCTCGCCTGGGAAATCCCATGGACAGAGGAACTTGGCAGGCTACAGTCCACGGGGTCACAAAAGAATCGGACACGACAGCAACTGAGCGCTGCAGAGATGAGAACAGAGACTGAGGAGGAGCATGCTCAGTCTTCCTACTGGTGAGCACTGCTCATGAAAGCATATGCTAACCACAATCTTCCAACATAATCCACTCACTCTTTCTTATTCAAAAGTTACTAACTAAGTGCCTACTGTTATAGAGTAATGTTTGTGTCCTCCTCAAAACTCACATGTTGAAATCTAACCCCTCCTGTGATGGTACTTGGAGGTGGGGCCTTTAAGAGGCAATTAGGTTGAAATGCCGTCATCATGGAACCCCTATGATGATATTCATGCCCTTATAAGAAGAAGAAGAGATATAAGAGCGCTCTCTGTCTCTCTGTGAGCACATACCAAGGGAAGGCCATGTGAGCACACAATGAGAAGGAAGCTGTCTACAAGACAGAGAGCAGGCCCTCACCAGACACTGAATCTGAAGACACCTTCATCTTGGACTTCTCAACCTGCAAACTACAAGAAATCAATTTCTGTTCTTTAAGCCACCAAATCTATGGTATTTTGTTAAGGCAGTCTGAGCAAACTAAAGCACCTATTCAGTGCCCAAAACTATTCTAGACATTAGGGATTCAAGAGCAAACAAAACAAAGTCCTGCTCTCATGGAGGTTAGATTCTAATGGAATCATTTATCCTCCCCACCAGTCAGTCTGCGAGCTCCTGGAGGACACAAAGTGTATCTAAATCATCTTTTTACTTGTAGCACTTAGCACAATGTCTGGCAGAAAGTAAATGTTTAAATAAAATTGTATCAAACTGAAGCTAACTTTATGAGAATGAGATCTCACCAAACTTGGAAGTTATTTTTCTATCATGCTAGAACTTCTTCAGATTGTTCTTATTTCTCCAAATTTGATTTGATTGATATAACAACCTTGTTTGAATTATGCCTCCTCAACCGCACATTGACAATCTATTTCTCAAGGAGGATTTTTTTTCTGCCAAAAATAGACTTTACTTCAGGAAATTGAATTTCAAAAGATTACATCATGGCTTCCAAAACAATTTTTAAATATTTCATGTTTACATACAGGAAACTTAGATCAGGAGAGCCAGCTCCAAAGTAAGCAGTGGAAACAGTCAAGATCAAGATATATAACAAGGAAATTCTGTCCAATCATGGTATAAAAAGATAAATGGTAAATCTCCACAAACTGTATATAAACATCCCAAATGTATACGCAGCTATCCACATCAGTCATTTTGTCTTCTTTTCACATATTTAAAATGCTACCACTAATTTTTATTTTTCTAGTTTATAGATATTTTTAATATGGAAATGTTGATTCAGCAAATATTTGAAGGCCTACTTTTTGACAGGCATTGTGCTAGGGACTCTGAATGGGTTTAGGATGTATCATCATCCAGTTCTCACACTGATTTCTCTGAAGACATAGATAAACATTGTCCCATTTCTACAGACAACTTCCCATGGCTTGGGAGAAGAAAGCTCCCATATAATTCTGGGTACTTGTTTCCCTATCACTTCTAAAAGAAAATTATTCTCTTGAAACAGTAGAAGAAAATCCAATCTGATCATCTGCATGAAATCTAATAGTCCATTCCGGAGATGTTGTCTTCCAGACCTGGTAATTGTGTCATTTGCTTGTGAAACTGAAGAAACGGTGCCCGGCAAGGCCAAAGAGCTGAAGGTTCTGGTCTACCACAGCCTTGTCCTTTTAGGCTTCTAGGCAACTCACCTAGAGGAATAAAGACAAACTTCTCCACTTTCTTGGGTGCTTGCAGAGAAGCACTCATCTATGCTGTGATAAGCAAACCAAACTGCAGTTTTAATAATGGTAGTATTAGTGCTGTTCTTCTTAATGTTGGTCTCAAAAAATAAATGGGCTTCCCTGGTGGCTCAGTGATTAAAGCATCTGCCTGCAGTGCAGGAGACCTGGGTTTGATCCCCAGGTCAGGAAGATCCCCTGGAGAAGAAAATGGCAAGGAGGTGGTGGGCTTCCCAGATGGCTCAGTGTAAAGAATCTACCTGCCAAGCAAGAGACACAGGTTTGACCCCTGAAGATCCCTTGGAGAAGGAAATGGCAACTCACTCCAGTATTCTTGCCTAGGAAATAGCATGAGCAGCGGAGCCTAATGGGCTACAGTCTGTGAGTTCGCAAAGAGCCATACATGACTTAGTAACTAAACAACACAAGAATTGATACAACACCAAGCATCCAACTGACAAACTGTAATCTAGACTAGATCATCCAGATCTTCCCAAAATACAAATAAAAGATGTGTCTTCAAGAACGTCTTCTTCAAATAGATGCTGATACAGCCCTAGCAGCATTAAATCCTAAGGCCCAGGAGATGACTGGGGAGGTGTGGGGATTCTAAGTTTCTTTAATTGCTATAATAATCATCATGAAGACAAATGGAGAAAAATTCAATACACTCATTAGAAAAACCAACAGTACTGTGGTTTTCAGTCTGTGGACAGGGAGGCCTGGCGTGCTGCAGTCCATGCGGTCGCAAAGAGTCGGACACGACTGAGCAACTGAACTGAACTGAACTGAACTGAACAACACTGTGTCTCACAATAAACTTTTAGACGAATGTCTGCTTACCTGAGCCTTAAAATGGCTCATCCAGCTTGAATCCTTTCAGAAACAAAACACTAAACAGTAAAATTCATTCATGTCCTGCAGACAGCTGCCAGCCCATCCCTAATGGCCCTCACTACAGGATGCTAACTATATGGGCAAAGAGAAAGTAAATGACATTTAGTTGAATGTTTTTTTTTTTTAAATTAAAGGTGGCTTTCCTACTGTGCCATCTTTCCTCCCCACATGCTTGGCTTCTCTGGATGGAGCTATATTATATAACTGCACTTATAAAGAGAGCATAATTTGCTGGACCCCAAAGAGTTCCTGGAATACTGAGAGAATATGTTACGACATGGACTCCAAGAGAAGAGCACCTGGTTGCCCCAAGTATAATGCTCGTGGCAGAGAAATCACCGTAAATAGCTTTAACAGAGACCAAATGTGTCCGCTTCAATCCTGTATTTTTTCACCCACCAAGGGAATTTATCGGGGTGAAGGGAGAGAGGGGGAGTGAAGTCATTTTAGCAGGGCATGGTTCATAACTCTTTTATTAGGATCAACAGGTCAGGGATTTTAATAGCTGTAATATGGAAAGTTAAAATTGCTGTTATCCAGCTCCATTTAAAGAATGAAAACAGAGAAAACTGAGAAAGAAGAAATCTGGTCCCTCCAAAGCTGGGAGAAGAGAAGGGATTGTATTTAAAAGGTGATTTGGAGAATTAGAGGGGAAGGTTGTACGTGCTTTTTTCACTTAATCAAAATATCCTTTGGTGGGGGAAACCAATTTACCTAAAATTTCCCAAGGTGTACAATGGTCTGATCCTGATGAATTTGGGATTTTCTTATCCTGTCTCCAAGGAAATGAACCAAAGACTTTAGTCTTAGGAGAATTAGTTTGTAATACTAGAAGTGAAATAATAGACTTTTTCATAGACGAACTACAACCATCAAATACACTGGTTTGCTGCAAATTAACAAAAACACAATGAACAGTTGGTAAGTCAGGTACATGTCTATACAAAAAGCACATGCATAATTAAGAATTATTAATTTTATTTAAATAGCAGTAAGCAGCCGCATGGCATGGGTAAAGGATATTTTAGCGTATTATAAGGTACACTTCACTCTTTCTGAGGAGGTTGGAGAAATACCATACAAAAAAATCAACTGACTGAATTCTGGAGAAACATTATCTCAAAGGGAAACTGAGGCATTCCGTGAAAGCCCAGAGAATCAACTAAATCTCTGGCGTTTTTCCTTATCAGGAGGAAAGAAAAAGTAACCATGTGCCGCTGCCACTGGAGACCTTGCCCAACGTCCTGGCATCACTTGATTTGGAAAATTATTCTGACTTGGACATGAAATCTGACCACAACAACCACTGCACTCTACTTCCTACTTCCTCAAGCGAGTCTGTTTTAACTGCTCTGAATCCACTCTCCAGAGAAGTCATTACCTATTAGATGTCTGTGGGACCAAGCTGAATGTTCTTCTACTTAAATGCTGCATAAATGGAATAATAAGAAAGAAAGAAGGCCTGGCATATGGACCAAAACTGAGACTTCTCTCTGATTCCATCTTCCAAACTATTCTTTTCAGATCTAATTGTGTGCAGGCAATTTGAATCAGAAATAGCTTCAGTGTTTCCCCCACTGCAGCCCCACCATTCTCATAATGAAAGAGCTAACTGCCATCTTCATCAGCACACTGAGGCACAAAAACAAGCCAAACCTCACTGCAGGTGATTGATTCAGCCACTAAAGGCGTCAAAATCCTATAATAGAGCTGTCTGAACAATATCAAAGGCCCACAGAGATGTGGTGGGGAAAGAACTCAGACCTAGCTCCTCAAAAATAAACCCTGTTTAATTGGAATCACCAGCCTCCTCACCTTTGTCTTGCCCTCTCACCCACTATGTCAGCCACCATAAAGTCCCCCCTTTGCCTTGCCCAGCTGGAGGAATTGCTTGATTTAATAAAAGACCAATACCTTGACCAGTGTGCTCTGAATACTTTCTATTCTTGAACACTTATCTCCCAACAGCTTTTGACTCTCTGGCAGCTGCCTTTGGTCTCTATACCAAACCTGCATTTGTTGGATGACAATTCAGCAAGGCTCTCTGACCTCCACTACACCTGACATTTTTCCCTCTGAGTCATCTCGCTCCGTTCATTGCACACGTCGACTATCATTCATCCCTTCTGCTATAGCCACGGAAAGCCAGGTCCTTCCAAACCCGAAGCTATCATCTTGAGCTGACTGCAGTGGTATAAACCGCTGCCCAGCACCCACTCATTCCTCCCATCCCTCCTCCTCCTCTCTGAGCTGTCAGTCAAAAGCAGGAACTTGTGTAGTGCCTGCATGTTTCTACTTATAATAATCACAGTGACTGTTGTTAAGCAAAGCCAGTCTTAGCCACATAGTTACAACTAGGTTTTGATGAGGCGTCTTCATCTAAGAATGACAGTCTCTGAAGCATGTTCTTATCCCTTTGGAAGGTGTATAAGGAAAGATTACTGCTGTTGCTGTTTAGTCACCAAGTCGACTCTTTTGTGACCCCATGGACAGCAGCCCAACCAGGCTCCTCCATCCATGGAATTTCCCAGGCAAGAATACTGAAGGGGCTGCCATTTCCTTCTCCAGAGCATCTTCCCAACCCAGGCATCTAACCCACGCCTCCTGTGTCTCCTGCCTTGGCAGGCGGATTCTTTACCACTGAGCCACCTGTGAAGCCCAAGGAAAGGTTGGGGTGCGACAGAAATGTTCTATAAGTCAGTTAGGATACTGGTTACCTAAATGTATACATTTATCAACAAACTCTACTTAAAACTGACACATTTTAGTATACACAAAGTATACTTCAAAAAGAGGATTGTTAAAAATATATATATAAACAGTAAGTAGGTAGATAGATGATAGACAGATAGGTAGATAAAATGAAGCAAAACCAAACTCATCTGAGTGACAAACCATTCCCAATTTCCTAATTGTTAGAATTTCCCAAACTGAACACAGTTTGGAGTTTTCCTTTCATTCAGAAATTGTTAACGCAAAACTCGGAGAGGCCAGCCTGTCATCTAAATCCTGCCAAGTGTTTGGTCAGACAGCGTGAGTTATTACCTTGACGCAGCTTTAGGGAAAACTAGCAACCTAATTTCCCCTATACATACACTGCTGGAGGCAAGAAACTTGGTTTCACATGAGAATTTCCCAGAATCGGCCTCCACCACAATTCTCACTTGCAGTGGCTAGGGAGGAATTCCAAACCAAAGGGCAGGAAGTCAAAAGCCATGTGAAGAAAATTCTCAAATATAATGTTTATGGAGGAAAATAACATTTGTTTTCTTCATGTGCAAGGATAACCAAGGTGAGAGCCAAGCTCAGCTGCTCCTTATAAATCAAAATAACCTTTCACTTTTACATAACAAAGCGGAGAAGGGAGAAAGGACGAGGCTGCAGGGTGGTGCTCTTACCCAGTGGGAATACTAAAAGGAATGGCAATGTTGACACAATGTGCAAGCTATATAAATCACACGGGTTAGAAGTAACAAGGCACACAATTAAATGTAATATTGGGAAAGCATGATTCTTCTTTGACAAGGTTGAATTGTTCAATATAAATCCTGGGAATTACCAGTATGAATGAGGAAGAAAGAAAGAAGATCTGGAATGGAGTAGAGTATCTGAATATCAAATGTTACAGAATAAAGGAAAAATACCATAAAATACTGTGTGTGTCATCAATTATCCACATTAGCAGGATATAGGAATGCACATAAATTTCAAAAGAGTAGGTGACGAAGAAATAATTTATATTTAATTTTAGAGGGCAAAATTTAGACTCGCACACAGGGACTCCTACACACACATACACACAAACACACATACACACAAACACACATACACACACATTTTACACTTCTGTGGTCTCAACATTCTTCACATCCCATCCTATTGTTCACAGTATGCATTCCCGCTGAAGTGGAAGAAGCCAGGCAACAAAAGATATGTGCACATTTTCCATGAGAATTTCACTGTATTCTTAGGATGGATGTTGACAAATGACTTTAAAGTAGCTCAAAGAGAAAGACATCATTCCTTGAAAATACTGCTCCTTTGCTCACATGAGCTAATGTAACATTTATTTTTATTTAACAAGCTGGCAGCTTTCCAGCTATAAATTAGAAGGTATTTCTAAACCAACTGCAGTAAGTCATCATCAAGGCATTTCTTGACCACTCAAAGTGACTGTTGCCTAACCCAGAGAGTCATGAGAATCAATCTGGTCAAGTACACTGTGTCCTTTCAACAATTAAAAATCAAACAACTACACTTGTTAATGTCATCATTCAAATACAACATAAGACCCCAAACATACACATGGAAATATACACCTGTCTTCCCAGACACTTAGCTGCCTAATAAATGTGCCCATATAATAATATATAAGTACCAATATGCACCAGGCATGGTACAAAGCACTCTACACACATCAACTCACAGCAATTCCATGACGTAAGGATTGTTCCATCATCACATTAACACAGGAACTGTAGTTTACAGAGGATAAGCACTGGGCACAAAGTCACATGGCTAATAAGTGATGAAGCCAGGGTTCCAACTCAGGTCTTCCTAGCATCAACAAGACAAATCTTTAAAGATAATATTCCTTCTTGATCTTGCAAGGGACCAAGATGACACTTAGGTCTGGAGTGTGTAAACTGTCAATAATACATCATTTAATGTGCAACCCTCTGTCTCAAAACACTTCTATTCAATTGGTGCAAAAGCAATTGTGGTTTTTGCATTGTTGAAATTTTCCATTTGATATTGAAGTACATTCTTAAATAAGTGTGGTTATGTTATACATCATTTTAATGTGCATTTCTCACTTTATGTTTTTTTGCTAATGATATTACTTGCTGCTTATTTTATATTTATTTTAGACTATGGAAAAGATTAGACAAAAAGCAAATTCGAGTGATTTTCTTATTCAAGTTCAAAATGGGTCTTAAAGTAGCAGAGACAACTGGCAACATCAACAACACATTTGGTCCAGGAACTGCTAAGGAACATACAGTGCAGTGGTGGTTCAAGAGGTTTAGAAAAGGAAACAAGAACCTTGAAGATGAGGAGTGTAGTGACAGAATCCCAAAGCATGGATTTTTATGCTCCTGGAAGAAACAGACTTATTTCTTGTTGGCAAAACATGTTGGTTGTAATGGCCCCTATTTTGATTACTAAAGATGTGTTTGAACCTAGTTATAATGATTTAAAATTCACGGTCCAAAACTACAATTGCACCAACCTAACAGAACGGTGCCTTAACTTCTGATGGGCAGAATAGTTCTCAGAGCTTCCTGAGATGCTGTTCCCAGGTTGTAACCTCAATCTGGCTTGAACAAAATTTTCCATTTCTTTCTTAGATCGACTGATGAAGTTTTCATGGACAAGAGCAATTTTTGGTTAGAGAAGCTGGTACATCAAAGTGATTAAGAACACAGACCAAGTAACCAGACCACCTGGCTTCAAATTTCATCCCTGTCACTTACTAGCCTTAAGTGTGGCCTTGGGAGAGTTACTTGTCTTACTTGTCTACTTAACTTACTTAACTTGTCTGTGCCTAGCTGCTTCTTTTGTAAAATGGGGATAACACTACTCAACATATGTTTCTTTGTAAGGGTTACATTTATGTGTGATACTGGCATTGTGAGGATCTTTTTTTAAAGATCTTTGTTTTTTCAAGAACTGTTTAGAGAAAAACAGTTATGAGGCTAAGATAGGGGATTTGGAGGGTCATAAACAAACAAACAAAAAATTGACCATGATGGAATAATAGCTAAAAATGAAACAAGAGTATGTGGGGGTTCATATACCTCTATACACAGATACTCCTGTTCATGTTTGGAATTATCCATAATAAAAACATGTTTTAAGTATTTTATGTAAAACATGCAAAATTATACCTGGCACATGGTAAGGAGCATGTAACAGTTGGTATTATTACAGCCAGAACTGAATTTTCAAGGACTTATATTAATTTATTTTAATTCTATTTACATTTAGCCTCTATTTTTAATGTCTAATACATAAGAAAAAGGAAGCAATAAACAATATCTCTAGTTGGCTTAGAAGAAAAGGCAAATGAAACCATCCAAGGAACTCTTATCAAAAACAATGAAAGAATATTAGTCAGATAAGTGCTGAGGTAACAAATTTGATTTAATGTCCAGTTCCTATAAGATTCCAAGTCATGAAAAAAAAAAACTTAAAATAGAGTTTTCGGTACACAATTTAAGTAGCATTGTATAGTAGAAAGAGAATAGGATGTGAAATCAAATAAAAATAATAGTAATAACAATAATACTAGCCCTCATGTACTAAGGAGATACTTTGTGTGAGATACTGTCACAAGTGGCTTACATTGATCACATCCTTTAACCCTCTCGATCATTCAGCATATGAAATAGGCAGAACAATGCGTGTGCATGCTCATGCTCGGTTGTATCAGACTCTGCAGCCCTCTAGACTTTGTTCCACCAGCCTCCTATGTCCATGGGATTTCCCAGGTGAGAATACCGGAGTAGGCTGCATTCTCTTCTTCAGAGGATCTTCCCAGCCCAAGGATCAAACCTGCATCTCTTGGGTCTCCTGCATTACAGGTGGATTCTTTACCACTGAGCCATCGGGGAAGTTATCTCCATTCTGGAAGTATGAAAACTTTGGCCAATATACGGTACCTAAGACCTGTCACATAAGACTGTGACTGCTGCAATAGTTTTCTTCCCCAAACATAACTGGCTCAGGGACTGAATTCCAAAGTATTTACCAGGCTGACAAATGAACGGCAGGCCCCTCGTCACGCAACCAGCTAGTTAACGCAGGAGCCAACACACTCAAGCCAACCGCAAGCTGACTCTGGAGCCCTTACTCACAATCACATCACTGTAGAAGACCCAGGTTCAAGTCCCCCTCCATCTCAGCTTATACTCCTATGCAAGTCACCTCACTCTGAATCTAAGTCATTTCTATTGCTTCACATTTCCTGCTTCTTTTTGTCTAAAACAATAGGCGGCACCCTTTGCAAACCTCAGCAGCTCTGAGTATTAACAACAGTCAAGAAGAAGCAGGAAGTCAGTTAGTCAGCTCAGTGTCTCAGTCATGTCTGACTCTGCAATCCCATGGACTACAGCACGCCAGGCCTCCTTGTCCATCACCAACTCCCAGCATTTACTCAAACTCATGTCCGCTGAGTCGGTGATACCATCCAACCATCTCATCCTCTGCCGTTCCCTTCTCCTCCTGCCTTCAATCTTTCCCAGCATCAGTTCTTTTCAAATAAGTCAGTTCTTCACATCAGGTGACCAAAGTATTGGAGTTTCAGCTTCAGCATCAGTCCTTCTAGTGAATATTCAGGACTGATTTCCTTCAGGATGGACTGATTGGATCTCCTTACAGTCCAAGGGTCTCTCAAGAGTCTTTTCCAACACCACAGCTCAAAAGCATCAATTCTTCAGCGCTCAGCCTTCTTCACAGTCCAACTCTCACATACATACATGACTACTGGAAAAACCATAGCTTTGACTAGACAGACCTTTGTTGGCAAACTAATGTCTCTGCTTTTTATTATGCTATCTAGGTTGATCATAACTTTTCCTTCCAAAGTGTAAACATCTTTTAATTTCATGGCTGCAGTCACCATCTGCAGTGATTTTGGAGCCCAAAAA
>SJYC01042784.1:0-28791 GCA_006408675.1 Madoqua kirkii
TTGTAACCTAAGAAAGATGCCTTAGTCAAAAATGATTATCAATTAGATCATAAATATAAATTGTGAGAAAATAATGTCTGCGTTTTCTATTTTTACTTTTAATGAAAAGTTTCAAGCTACTCACAAAAGTAGAATAATGTAATGAACTCCAGTTCCAGAAATTATCAAGATACTGTCAATCTTATTTCATTTATTTTACACACATACATAAACGCACACATATGTTACTGTGGAATATTTTATAATGAATCATAGACATATAATTTCAAGCAAAAACTCTTCTGCATGTATCCTTAGTAGGATTTAAAAGGAATTTTATAGTATTACCAAGATACCATTATCACACCTAGTAAATTAACAATAGTTCCCTAATGTAATATTTATGCCTGTTCAAATTTCCCTAGTTGTCCCACAAACATCTTTTTCAGGCTGGTTTCATTGAATTAGGGCCCAAACAAGGTCCACAGACCATATTCAGATAGGTCTAAGTCCCTTTTAATGTGTAAAAATTTACTCTCTAAAATCTGTCATTTTTAATTTTCAAATACACAAGTAATCACATCTCTGGACTGAGATGAGCACTAAATTCACAAGCTTACAGGCTGATCTAAATGTGGGCTGGAGTTGTGCTCTAGCTCCAAGACAAAGGATTCATCAGAAAGGGGTCTGGCGCCCTCTAATGCTTTTTTCGAATTATAACCGTTTCTGATTCTCAAACCAATTAAGAACAGAAAAATACCCCTGATGATGGAACTATTGTTCCATGCTGTTCAACCTTGTAGCTGCATGTTTCTTATATCATACTACTATAAGAATGGAATTATTTCTTCCTTTTGATAATGAAAGTTAAGTTACTGAATGCCAAGTACAGAATCAATTCCTCACAATATTTTCTGTCATGGAAGATCATACTTCATCATTCAAAGTAACATTACCATTTACAAAGTACATTTATAGCTGAATATCTTGCTGCTATTTCCCAGATACCCCATTGTTTTAACAGCACCTTTCTTTCAAACTGCTCTTGTTTTGTTCTGTACATTACCGTATTTGAAGGGTACATAGGAGTTTCTCTAAAAGATATAAGACATAAATGTCTTAGAGTTGTTTTTGAAGTTGCATAGGATAATGAACTATAGAACAGAAGAAAGAGATACAATGAAAGAAAAACAGATTATTATAACAATCCTTAGAACTGGGAGATAGTAGTAGGCTGCACCAGAAGACAGAGGTATAGATGTTATTTATCAACATGTGCTAAATCAATATATTTGAAAATAATCATTGTTTATACAGTGCTATAATTGATATAAAAAAGAGAAACAAAGAGAAAGAAAGATACACCTAATCAAGTAAGACTTGTTTGCCTTGAATAATTTTCACATCTATCAGTTAAGTATGTGGATAAGCATGCATTTTCTGCCAAATGTTAAGCTTTAAACATATTTTTGTTTATGTTTAAAAACTGTCATTGTTCTACCATAAGCCATTCTTTAAAATACATTACTGAAAGAAGAGCGTAAAGCTGAATTAAAGTGAAAAAGAAGCAAAGCATAAATTATACCCATTCTCTCGAGCATTGAAACATGTATATTACCATGTGTAAAACAGATAACCAGTGCAAGTTCCATGCATAAAGCAGAGCACTCAAAACCAGTGCTCTGGGACAACCCAGAAGGATGGGATGGGGAGTGGGGTAGGAGAGGGATTCAGGATAGGGAACACACGTACACCCGTGGCTGATTCATGTTGATGTATGGCAAAAACCACCACAATATTGTAAAGTAATTAGCCTCCAATTAAAATAAATAAATTATACCCATTCTCTTAAATACCAGTTGAACAACCCCCCACAAAGTCCTTCATATAGAAATTCTCAGAGTAGCAGTAACTTAGCTATTCAAGACAGGTCTCTTAAACATGTGAGAAATCTTTTCAACAGTGTCAAGCGAATGCCAAATTTAGGAAAACACTGCCACCTTCGAATTGTTCACAAAAGGCTAAGGTTCAACAACAAAATCCAATATAATTTTGATTAAACACGAATTCAATCTCCAGCCCAGCTCAAACTTGACCTGACTGCAGGCAATGTTGATTTATTCCTCACTCTCCAATGAAGCCTCAGGTTTTATTCTAGGAATGATAGAAACAGGACCAATAGATAATGTTTTTAGTGTTTTCATCACTCTCTATCAGGGTGACCTTGGTTTCAACTGGATAGCTCAGATCTTGGGGAAATGGATGAGTGTCTGATGGTTTTATTTTTGCAATTACACGTTAAACGGAATGAGAGCAAGACAGTGGATATTCCCACTAGAGTTCATTCTGAGGCCAGAATGAGGAATTTCCTCCACAGCTGGGTTCAAAGGAGAGACATAGGACTGAGGTTAGTGGAAGGCTGCCCATGATGGATGGTGAAGTTGCACAGTCATATATCTGGGTACCTTCCCACTCTAGGCCACTCCCCCACTGTCCCAACTAAGCAAAGATCAATGAATGACAAGAAAGTGACATCCCCCAGGTTGCTTCCAGCCCAGTGAAGAACAGCAAGAGGGCCAGCACTGACCCCATGGAAACTAGGAGAGCCTGGTCCTTCCAGAAGGACCACTTCTGACTCATCCTGCTGACACAATGGGCACACCTCAGGAAAAGAGCTGTCTAGACTATCAGTTCTCATTATCGGGGGTAGTTCTGTCCCATTCAGTTCAGTTCAGTCTCTCAGTCGTGTCTGACTCTTTGAGACCCCATGAATTGCAGCATGCCAGGCCTCCCTGTCCATCATCATCTCCCGGAGTTCACTCAAATTCACATCCATCGAGTCGGTGATGCCATCCAGCCATCTCATCCTCTGTCATCCCCTTCTCCTCCTGCCCCTAATCCCTTCCAGCATCAGAGTCTTTTCCAATGAGTCAACTCTTCGCATAACGTGGCCAAAGTGCTGGAGTTTCAGCTTTAGCATCACTCCTTCCAAAGAACACCCAGGACTGATCTCCTTTAGGATGGACTGGTTGGATCTCCTTGATGTCCAAGGGACTCTCAAGAGTCCTCTCCAACATCACAGTTCAAAAGCATCAATTCTTCAGTGCTCAACTTTCTTCACAGTCTAACTCTCATATCCATACATGACCAATGGAAAAACCATAGCCTTGACTAGACAAACCTTTGTTGGCAAACTAATGTCTCTGCTTTTGAATATGCTGTCTAGGTTGGTCATAACTTTTCTTCCAAGGAGTATCTTTTAATGTCATGGCTGAAATCACCATCTGCAGTGATTTTGGAGCCCCCCAAAATAAAGTCTGACACTGTTTCCACTGTTTCCCCATCTATTTCCCATGAAGTGATGGGACCAAATGCCACGATCTTCGTTTTCTGAATGTTGAGCTTTAAACCAACTTTTTCACTCTGCTCTTTCACTTTCATCAAGAGGCTTTTTAGCTCCTTTTCACTTTCTGCCATAAGGGTGGTGTCATCTGCATATCTGAGGTTATTGATATTTCTCCCGGCAATCTTGATTCCAGCTTGTGCTTCTTCCAGTCCAGCGTTTCTCATGATGTTCTCTCCACAGAAGTTAAATAAGCAGGGTGACAATATACAGCCTTGACGTACTCCTTTTCCTATTTGGAACCAGTCTGTTGTTCCATGTCTAGTTGCTTCCTGACCTGCATATCCCATTAAGTTGCCCTAAACACTGAAACAACTGATGATACTGAACCATTGTGCCTGGTGAGTGCTAAGGAGCTTCAGTCCTGTCTGACTCTTTGGGACCCTCATGGACTACAGACAGCTAGGCTACTGTGCCCATGGGATTCTCCAGGTATGAATACTGGAGTGGTTGCCATGACCTCCTCCAAGGGATCTTCCTAACCCAGGGATCGAACACACGTCTCCTCTGGCTCCTGCACTACAGGTGGATTTTTTACCACTAAGCAACCTGGGAAGCCCAACTGAACTTTGCTGCTGCTGCTGCTGCTGCTGCTGCTAAGTCGCTTCAGTCGCGTCCGACTCGGTCGACCCCATAGACGGCAGCCCACCAGGCTCCCCGTCCCTGGGATTCTCCAGGCAAGAACACTGGAGTGGGTTGCCATTTCCCTCTCCAATGCATGAAAGTAAAAAGTGAAAGTGAAGTCGCTCAGTCGCTTCCGACCTTGATTTCCAGGCAAACACAGGGTTAGATTCCCGCAAGCCTCTGGTCACAACACTTTCATCAGCACATCAACACAGAACCTTGTTTTAAACGAGCTTCTGCACCTAGTTTAATATATGCTATTGATTCATTAACACTGAATTCCTACTCAGTATTTAAGTCATGCCTGAACGAAGTTCATCAGCCACACGCCTTTTCTCAGTAAAGTCCATGGCAGTCCACGGACACTACACAGCACCACAGCCACTTTAAAAGGCAAAATCACCCCCAAGGAGCACAGACATGTGGAAAACATGGTACTAAATACCATACAGAAGACACCTGCCCACAGTGGCAGAGCTGAAACGGAAAGCCTGCGGCTACCTCGGCCCCCTCAGCTGGGAACAGGCCGATAGGGGCACTCAAACTTTGTGAGCTTGCGCTCAAGTTCAGGAACGGGGGTTGCAGATACATTTTATGGCATGGACGAAACTGTAAATACAGAATCCACGAATAATGACAACGGACTGTGCTGTCTGAGAAGAGCAAGCTCCGTTCCTAAAGAAGCAGCTCCCCCAGGAGCTGGCCTACCTTGGAGCGAAGTGAAGGCCGCCGAGTATGACACCAGCCAGCCTTCCTTTTTCACCCGCAGAAACTGCGACAGGACCAGTGATGGGCACTGCTCTTGAGTACCTGGATGACAACGGTCTCTCTTACAAAAGAATGTGGATCAAAATTGGGCCCGCGGGAGAAGACACGGCGGCTTTCACGCATGCGCCCTCGAAAGAATGCGCCTACACGCTGAAAGACATTGCATCAACGCCTGATTGGCTGGAGATGGAGCCGTGTCGGCAGACCAGTGAGCATGCCCCAAGAAACTCTCCCCATCATCAAGGGCTCCTTTCCCTAAACCCTCAACACGCTCTGTCACTTGCTATAGCTTGCATTTTCCGAAGTGCAGTTCCTCAGCTATTCCGAATACGTTCAGTTTCTGGTGATGTGAGTTTGCCTCAGTTTACCTCTCTATTTAGGCTGACACACTAAATGACAAATCTCTTTAGATAACATATTAATTAAGCAGGATGAATTCCTCTGGCAAATGGGCGGGCTTACCAGTTGGCTTTGTTTCAGGTCTGACCCTCCTGGTTGAGAAAGTATCCCTGAGATTTTAGAGTCAGAGACAGTGAAGATCCCAGAAAAAAGACGAAAGGCCTTCTCACAATGGAAAATAATAATAATAAGGATTAGAGTCATTCATTTAAATATTTTAAAAGAGTTCCATTGTATACCTCCATGTGATGGAACAGAATAGATCAGTTTAAAAAGGTTGTAAGCAAGGTTTTCCTGGTGGCTCAGTGGTAAACAATCCTCCTGCCAATGCAGGAGACACTTGGTCCAGGAAGACCACACGTGCCTTAGAGAAAGTAAGCCTGTGTGTCACAACTGCTGAGTCAGGGTTCTGGAGCCAGGGAACCACGACTGTTGAGTTCAGGTGCTACAGCTCCTGAAACCAGGGTGCCCTAAAGCACTCCCCCAGGAGCTGGCCTACCTTGGAGCGAAGTGAAGGCCGCCGAGTATGACACCAGCCAGCCTTCCTTTTTCACCCGCAGAAACTGCGACAGGACCAGTGATGGGCACTGCTCTTGAGTACCTGGATGACAACGGTCTCTCTTACAAAAGAATGTGGATCAAAATTGGGCCCGCGGGAGAAGACACGGCGGCTTTCACGCATGCGCCCTCGAAAGAATGCGCCTACACGCTGAAAGACATTGCATCAACGCCTGATTGGCTGGAGATGGAGCCGTGTCTGCAGACCAGTGAGCATGCCCCAAGAAACTCTCCCCATCATCAAGGGCTCCTTTCCCTAAACCCTCAACACGCTCTGTCACTTGCTATAGCTTGCATTTTCCGAAGTGCAGTTCCTCAGCTATTCCTGAATACGTTCAGTTTCTGGTGATGTGAGTTTGCCTCAGTTTACCTCTCTATTTAGGCTGACACACTAAATGACAAATCTCTTTAGATAACATATTAATTAAGCAGGATGAATTCCTCTGGCAAATGGGCGGGCTTACCAGTTGGCTTTGTTTCAGGTCTGACCCTCCTGGTTGAGAAAGTATCCCTGAGATTTTAGAGTCAGAGACAGTGAAGATCCCAGAAAAAAGACGAAAGGCCTTCTCACAATGGAAAATAATAATAATAAGGATTAGAGTCATTCATTTAAATATTTTAAAAGAGTTCCATTGTATACCTCCATGTGATGGAACAGAATAGATCAGTTTAAAAAGGTTGTAAGCAAGGTTTTCCTGGTGGCTCAGTGGTAAACAATCCTCCTGCCAATGCAGGAGACACTTGGTCCAGGAAGACCACACGTGCCTTAGAGAAAGTAAGCCTGTGTGTCACAACTGCTGAGTCAGGGTTCTGGAGCCAGGGAACCACGACTGTTGAGTTCAGGTGCTACAGCTCCTGAAACCAGGGTGCCCTAAAGCACCATGCTCTGCTTGCAATGAGAAGCCGGTGCCCTGCAATGAGGATTACCCCTGCTCTAGAGAAAAGCTCACACAGCAAAACCCTGTGCAGCAGCAAAGACCCAGCACGGCCAAAAATAAATGTTAAAAAATATTGAAGGGGGTTTAAAGCAGTTTGCTATGTATACAGATGACATACAGCTAACTGCAGACATACACTCCAGTACTCCCTCTTCACGTGCCCACTTCCCCACTCACAAAAAGAAGAAAAAAAAAATCTGAAGGGAAAATTTGAAAACTACCAGAATCTATTAGCTAGTCCAAGGCCCCTGGAGGCTAAAAGCTGCAGAAAGTCACGTCCCTTAACATAATAGAGCCAGAGCTCAGCTCTCTTAGGGGTGAGAGTTGGAATTGCCTATTGTTATCAGCCTGGACAGAAATCACTTCCTCTTTCCCTGGGGCTTGGAAAATATTGAGACATTCTGATATTCCTTCCCAAGATTATGCTGTGGAACAATGAATCCAGCTTCAGTTATACATTTGTACCTATGGGGAGACAGAAGAGGGCGTTCTCTTTTATAAAAGATATTTTTGTAACATCAAGCAGTGCCTTCCCATGCTGCTGTTCAGTCTCTAAGTCAAGTTTGCCTCTTGGGGACCCCATGGACTGCAGACAGCCAGGCTCCTCTGTCCATAGGATTTCCCAGGCAAGGATATTGGAGTGGGTTGCCATTTCCTTCTCCTGGGGATCTTCCCAACCCAGGGATCAAACCCATGTCTCCTGTGAGAGCAGGCAGATTCTTTACCAGTGAGCCACCTGGAAGTTATTCCTTCCCATGTTCCTCCTATTATAGATAAAGGCTTGAAGCAAAAGCAAATATAAGGAAAACTGTTCAAATCATCTTACTATATTTATTCTGAACCAAGGCAAATTCTTTCGTCTGAGTGACAGGTGTGACAGAAATGGGTCTCATTTACTACAGGAAGCCAAACCTGGGTCAGGAATTTCATTGTATCAGCTCAAAACCTTATGAGGTCAGAGTTGTTATTCCTATTTTATACATGTGAAAACTGAAGGCCCAAAGTCATCAGTCAGTAAGTAGTGTTGCTAAAATTCGATCTTAGACTGTCAAGCTGACCACGCTCTCAGTCTCTGTACTTTTGATTACCAATAGACAATACCACATAACACGTACCACATGTGTTCTTCTGACACAGTGCTACTGTAAGTGATGCCTACCAGCTCTAGCTTATAAAAAGAAAATAAATAAAAATTTATTCACTTCTGAATATTAGACATTTAAAAACCAGAGAATATTAGTTAATAGATGACAAGTCACTAATCTTTTATGAGCATAAGTAGGCTGTACCTATTAAAAAACACATGCTGTAGATGGATAAGGAGAATATAAGATTAAATGTTGCAATGAAATTACAGGGTAGGACAATTAACACCAGCCAAGCAGTTGAAGGCTCCCAAATTCCACTAATCGTTGTAGACACATTAATCTTGTTGTAGCATACAGGGCGGATTGAGGGCATGAGGGTGGGGAGAGCAGAGCCAGAAAGGCCACTTAGAATATTATAACGGCTCAGGTATGAGCTCATTACAGTAGAGCCATTGAGAATGGAAAAGAAGAAACAAATGCAAGTGATGGTATGGAGACAGAATCCAAAATGCTTGGTGAACGATGGGAATTGTGAGCTTTTCAGTCTAACAGGTTCCTTGCCAGGGAGAAAGAAGGTGAGTAAGCTGTCTAACTTGGTTGACATTTTTTATAAACTTCAAACATCTGTCTTCACCAGGAGCAAGTTGTTCCTCCCAATCTTCATATACATCCCTGGAAAAGGCTACCATTTTTACATTTTATCTTTTTATTCTCCTCAAGAAATTATTTATTTTAAACAAATTTCTCCAACAACAAAAAGAACCTTTTTTATATTTTATGTCCCTCCACTCCCCCCTCCCTAAAAGTCCCTACTGTTTAAGTTAATCTTCTCATAATATCTGAATCAGTGAGATATTTGTAAGACTAATTTCCTCCCATCCTTAATCCATAGAAAATCAAAAGGAGGTATTAATATTCTACTCGTATTGCTTTCCTCAGAAATATGTTAACTGTGGGATGTTCTTAATATACTTACACAAGTAAGTGAATCTTCATAACTTCTCCAGTGAGCTCCTAGAACAGACAACAGCCAGACACCAGCATAGAGAGGCCCGGTGAATCTTCATACTATCAAATAAGTCACAAGCGATCTTTGTCTTACTGATGAAACCTAGTCAGGAGCTAGGCAAATGGAGGGAATTCAGGGAACATGCCTAGTACCTTCCTGCCAGGGCAATACCTGGCCAAGCTGCTTGAGTTTGTCTTGCTAGAATTTCCTATACAAAAGGAAATGAAACAAGAATTGAGGACACATCCTAAAGACAGGGTTAGAAATATTAGCATTATGATGTTGGCAAGTGGGACACTATGTAAAAAGCCAGAAAATTCCAATAAGCACACATTTCTAAGACATGTATTTCAGTACAAAATCCTGTACTATATTATGTGAGGAACGCAGAATTGTTCATATATCTCCTAATTTGTGGAATGCCCACTTTGTGCCAGGCACTCTGTTAAAAACAGGGGATAGATAAAGTAGAAAAAAGACAAAAATTTCTGCCCTTGGAAATTCCCCGGTGGTCCAGTGGAAGACTCCTTGCTTCCTCTGCAGGGGTCATGGATTCAATCCCTAGTCAGAGAACTAAGAATCACATGGCATGGCCAAGAAGAAAAATCTTATAAGAAAAACCTATTAAAAGTGTCTAATCCTCAAGGAATCCACCGCTATGTAGTGGGAAAGGGAGACAAGAAACCAACAAAAACTACAGTGAAATCCTATCACAGAGAGGGGGGTATAGAGCATGCAACAGGGTCCCACATAGAGAGTCCGTGCAAGGATCAGGAGTGTTTTGAAGGAAAGCCATGTGTATTGGTTTATGGAGCTGCTGTCACAAATTACCACAAAGCTGGTGGCTTAAAACAACGGAAGTTTATTCTCTCACGGTTCTGGAGGCCAGAAGCCTAAAATCAAAGTATTGGCAGGATCGCGCTCAGTCTGAAGACTCCAGGGAAGACATCATCCTCGCCTCGCCCCGTTCCTGTGTTCCCTGCCGTCCTTGGCCTTCCTTGCCGCTACGTCACTCCACCCTCTGCCTTTGTCACCACAGGAGCACGTTCCCTGTTTCCTCTGAGTCTCTCCCCGGAGTGTCCTCTCCCCTCTTACGGGAAAACCAGTCACTGGGTTAAGACCTCACTCTTAACTAACCACATCTGCAAAGACCCTGTTTCCAAATAAGGTCATATTCTGAAGTTCCAAGAGGACGTGAATTTTGAGGGAATACTACTCAACCCTCTAGACCAGGCAAGAAACGACCTAGGCCTGATCTAAGGTGGTGGCTACATGAATGGAAAGGAGAAGAAATCCAGAATGACTCTTTGTTTTCCAGTTTGAGTAACATGTTGGTGCCAGCTCTGAGATGAGGTGTTCCAAGCAGAGGGAGCTTTTCTTGGGCTGTTGGTGTTACCAAGTTCTTAAGATGATAACCACTATTCTCTCTCTCTCTTTTTTTTTTTTTTTTGGCTGTACTGCACAGCTTAGGAAAGTGCCTTAGTTAGCCAACTAGGGATTGAACCCATGGTGTCATCAATGAAAACGTGGAGTCCTAATCACTGGACCACCAGGGAAATTGCTACAACTACTATTCTTGACCATCTCTTGCTTAACATGTTCTAAAACTCAAGAACTCTGCAAAATAGGTATTATTTTCAGATTACTACTGAGAACACTGAAGCTAGAGGGGTGAGGAATTTTTCCAGAACCACTCAGTTTGGAGGAGGTAAAAGATGAAAGGGAAAGGGTGGGTGGAGAATATGGAAAAGTTCCCACTTGAGTTTCCTAAGCCAGCATTCATACCAGGAAATGGTCCTAGAGTAATGACATTTTGACAGGATAATTACATTCCTTAAACTACTGTCTTTTGGGAGCTCCATACTTTGTCACTAAGAAGGTTTAGATGGAGAAATTCTCAAGGCAAATTTGACATTTCCTTCCCTTTACTCCGTTATATGTGAGTTTTCTATAGAGGAATCAAAGAATCTTGTCCCTAAGTTAGAAGCTGTATATAATAACTAAAGCTGTCAAGATTCAGCCATTTTTTTCATTTTGAAGTATGATTTTATATATGCAAAAGCATTTTTAAGAGCCATCCCGTTAGTCCCTATATAGGTTATTAGTGGAAATGAGAGATGCTCTGTTCTCAGAGAAAGGCAGTAACATAAAAGCAATACAAAATGCACTATTTGTCCAAAGTTTATTTGTAACTTTTAATTTCTGAATAGCAACATACTTTATAGCTAAATTTTATTATATTGACAGTGTACTCAGAACTTTAACTTCTGAATGGCTAAATGCAGTTAAAATTCTACAAATTAAAATTCCATATATTAAATAAAAATTTCGTATATGAAAAGGCACAAATATTCCGTAATTTGTAAATAGGCATTATTTGGAAAAAATAAGGTTTAGATGGAGAAATTCTCAAGGCAAATTTGACATTTCCTTCCCTTTACTCCGTTATATGTGAGTTTTCTATAGAGGAATCAAAGAATCTTGTCCCTAAGTTAGAAGCTGTATATAATAACTAAAGCTGTCAAGATTCAGCCATTTTTTTCATTTTGAAGTATGATTTTATATATGCAAAAGCATTTTTAAGAGCCATCCCGTTAGTCCCTATATAGGTTATTAGTGGAAATTGAGAGATGCTCTGTTCTCAGAGAAAGGCAGTAACATAAAAGCAATACAAAATGCACTATTTGTCCAAAGTTTATTTGTAACTTTTAATTTCTGAATAGCAACATACTTTATAGCTAAATTTTATTATATTGACAGTGTACTCAGAACTTTAACTTCTGAATGGCTAAATGCAGTTAAAATTCTACAAATTAAAATTCCATATATTAAATAAAAATTTCGTATATGAAAAGGCACAAATATTCCGTAATTTGTAAATAGGCATTATTTGGAAAAAAAGAAAATACTGGAGTAAAATCTTTACTGATGATTTGGCAGTGTTTGCATTCCTATATTTTATCCAATAAATGACCTCTTTTACAAAGCACTAAAAAAGAAATTCAGCCATCCCTGAACTTGGCATTCATCTACCAAACCAAGTACTGTCCTGCTCTCCCTTCTCATCCCTCCACTGGACTAACATCCATCCAAAGCTCTCATCCATAAGCTGTGGGAGATTCTCCTGACACTTACTCAAAACACAAAGAGAAGGCAAAAAATCATTTTGTGACCTTTTAATGCCATGCTAGACGAGCTCTAATAAGCCCACTTTTGGGTCATCTCCTTGAGGACTGGAAGTTTGTTTCACTCAATATCACAACTGATTAGAGCAATGACATTTTACAACTCTGTAAAATTAGAAGTTTAACTTCTTAAAAAACTGCTAAGGTGTGATTATTTTCTGTTTAGCTGAGAAAACAACCTTCCAAATCAGGTTTATTGCACTGACAAGTTTTGTTTCTAATTTAGCAGTTGTTACTCACATGCTTTCTCCTGTTGACTTTTAAATTTCATTTCTTATTTCTTTTTGAATCCATTTTGTCATTATGCTCATTTACTCCTCAATAATAAGGTAGATAAAACTTTAACACACGTTTTTCCACGCGAATTGTGCTAAAAATTGGGAAATGACTCACATATCATAGGTAAGGACTGACTCTCCAACTCTACCCCCAAGTGCTCCTGTGTGTGTATAGCAAGCACTGCTGCAATGGCCTGCTTACCTTCTTTCTCCGCCAGACTGCATGTTGAATTCCAAAGAGTCAGTGAACATTTCTGTTAACAGCACACTGTTCCCTCCAGAACCCAGGAGACAAGCACAGCAAAAATCCCTGAGTTTCTTACTCAAATGTTTCAGAGTCCTTTCTCCTACTCTTTTCCTTTGTTCATCATGAGCTGAAGCCCACACATCTTTTTTTAATTTGATAATGGCTTGTAGCACATGCTGCAGCCTCTTTGAAAAGTACCAACTTACTATCTAATTAAATGACAGGTTTTTCTCCCAATGGCCGACACATAGGAGTGTTCAGGCTTGACAACAGAACAGAATTCATATTATCTTCCTAGGCATCAGTAACTTTCAAAAATAAACTTTAATAAAAATCACTACTACCATTTTGAAGATTAAAGAGTCAGTTTTTATTAAGGATAGAAATTGATTACACAAGCATACACAAGGAGAGTGTCACTAAATGAACTCTAAAATGGACATCAATATGTAAAACACCTGAAACAATAATAATCTTCTCAAACAGAAGATGCAATATTCATACCTGTAAACCAGTTAGCAACAGTCTACCCAGTCAAGGAATGATCATCACTCTGACTTGAAAGCCTATTCTACTGATGTTAAACTTGTGGTAATAATGAAAACCTGTGCAGATATCAAATATAACTGCACCAGTTATCAATTTATTAACTCAGCTTTAAATTCATCCTCTATGCCTATTCAGTAACAAAAATCTGGGCCCTTTAAATATTTTCCCCTTGTAGCTGACAAGATGTTAGGCTTCCTCAGTAGAGGGCGCTGGAGAGGCATTGCGCGAAGAAAGAGTGTTCCTACTTCAGTGGATATAAATTGGCCGGCTCTTCAGAATCCAGCGTTCCCCCCATACCTACCCAGCTTCTTCAGCACAGGCAGCTTCTCCAACGTTAGGCTCCTGCAGCACGGGCGGCTGCTCCCGTGTCCAGCCCCTCCAACCCCCCAAAGAAGGCAGGCCTCCCCTAACTCAGCAGCTGTAGTACACAGTGGCCAGCAGGAACCCCCCAGGCATGTTGTAAGGGCAAGTCCCTGGTCAGACAGCGACTGTGAACAGACTCTTTCAGTACCCTAGAGGATGGATTTCTAGCAAGATCTCCTGGCACAAACCCTCCAGCGAAGCCTGGATTTCAGTTCTGGGGTGCATGGTGGATGAGAGGAGGTTCTTCACTGGGTGCTCTATCTAAACACCTTGTATCTGCCATTTCTATATCTGGTAGAGTTTTCTCTATTTCTTATGAGCCAATTCCTCATTATCCCAATTCCCTGTCATTGTTAACAATCCTTCTTAAACTTTGCCTGTTCAAATTACTGTGTGCCTCCTCTCTCCTGATCGGACCTAGACTGAGACAATACCCCCAGAAGCAAAATGAAAATCAAACATCTTTTTAAAGATACCTTATTGAGTACTTAATATATACAGAAGTTTCCCATGAAAAAAGTTTAGCCGCACAGAAAGGAAATAAGACATTTTAAAAAATGGAGATAATTTACATAGTTGGGATTTAGGTAGCTAAGAAAAAGGAAAGCACATAGATTTGTCTTAAGCTTTTCTACTACTACAAACAGTTCAAATCATCATAATCATGTTTGTTTATGTTGAGATGAGCAAGATGTTATGTTTTATAATCCTGGGAGGGTCTCTGCAGTGCCCCAGATACTGAAAACTGGCTTATTGCCAAATTAAATGCAGGACGATCACAGACAACCCAATGACTTACAAGTTTAACTTCCCTTCTTCAGTAAAAACTTTTCAAATCCTTCTGTCATCTTTAAGGAAACATTTCTCAAGTGTTTAAGTAGCACTCAGAAGGCTATGAAAGGGAGAAGAACAGTTCACCAACCAAGAGCATGGGCAAGTTGCATTACGTCACTGGGCACCAGTTTCCTCATCTGAGAAAGGGAGATAAAGACAGCGCCTACCTCACAGGGTTCCTGTCGGGACTGAATGAGTCAAGATTCGCAATGCACTTAAACTTGTGCCTAGCAAGTAAGTGTATGCTATTATTCCCATCACCCATGACCCTATTGCTGAAATGCTGTTACTTTGACAACTGTAAAATAGACACTACATAATCTCAACAAGAGAATCAACATTTTATAGAAGCAGTTAGGCTAAGTAAGCGGCAGGAAAAATGTCCTGTATGTCCAGTAGCCTTATACCAATATGGGATTTAGTCAAGTAGTGACTACCTGCATCAGAAACACTTACCATCTAAGTAGCTTCTCAGGCAAGTTTTGCTAACATTTTAATTCTATTAGTAGTAAACATAAACTTTATAAATGTTAAGCCTATATAACTTCATAAATTATAAATATTGTCTATTGCATGATAATCATTCAAACTTCTTATATATTAGAATGAAGGCTCTTTTTAAAATTTATTTATTTGTAATTGAAAGATAATTGCTTTACAATATTGTGTTGGTTTCTGCCATACATCAACATGAATCAGCCATGGGTATATACATGCCCCCACCCTCTTGAACCTCCCTCCCACTTCCCAACCCTTGAGGTTGTCACAAAGCCCTAGTTTGAGTTCACTGCAGGCTATTTTTTTCCCTAAGATTTTGGGGTTGCAGAAAAAGTGAGGTTTCCTCAAAGTTTAGTGAGGTCTTTAAGTTTTATACCTTAGATATTATCTTTGGGTTTAACTCTTACTGATGGACAGCTACATAACTTCAGACAAGGGTTTTTACCTTCTCAAATCCTAGTCTCTTCTCCTGTAGCATAAAAAGGGCAATGCCTAGGATTAAAGATGGTCACAAGAATTAGATGATAGGGAGTTCCCTGGCAGTCCAGTGGTTAGGACTTGGCACTTCCACTGCAGGGGGCCCATAAGCTGTGCGATATAGCCAAAAAAAAAAAAAAAAAAAATTAGATAATGTGTGTAAAGCTGGCATCATGCATGACATCTCCACTGCTCAGTAAAGGATCAATCAGCCCTTCTTGTTACTACTGCTGAGGATTTTATTACCTAACTTTTTGCCTTATTAATTCCATGACCTCTTTTTTAAACAAGCATGTGTCAGAAGGAGGTCCTATAAGATCAATGTGTGTCTTATAGAAATTAACCAGAACCTGAAGGTAACTGAAACTTACCTGCTTACATGCCAACTTAATATTTTCTTTCTCTCTATCTTCCTTTCCTTCTAAAATAAGTGTCTCCTTTCTAAGCTCAAAGTGAAGAGCATGTGAATATTTCTCAATGAACTCTTTTACCCGTTTTTCATTGTTTGATTGAGAACTACCTTGAGCATTCTTTATACAAAGTGTGGTAATTTCACCATCCACTGTCTCCTGACATAGAACATGAAATTTTCTCAGTTTGCTTTCATAAAAGTCTGTCTTCTTTTTCAGGTAAAGGAAAGTATCTGTGTCAAGAACAAGGCTTTCTCCTCTTTTCGTAGTCTCAGGTGTCAACGACCTGGGTGGCTTTAAAGAGTGCCTACTTCTCAGTGTACTTCCCCCGGGGCTCTGTCTAT
This sequence comes from Madoqua kirkii, assembly GCA_006408675.1. Classification (NCBI taxonomy): domain Eukaryota; kingdom Metazoa; phylum Chordata; class Mammalia; order Artiodactyla; family Bovidae; genus Madoqua; species Madoqua kirkii. The sequence continues at coordinate 15,952 of SJYC01042784.1, forward strand.
TCCTATTTTTTTCTAGAAGAAAACTTGCTTTTAATAGCAAAGATTCTTTGAGCTTCTCAATAGCCAGAAATGTTCCTTGAACGGAGATTCTTCCATTGGCTTCCAAAGGACTTAAACATAACGTTGGGATTTCCTTTTTCAGATCCTTTACCAGACTTTCTAGATGGATTTGACTCCGAAAAACAGAAAGATCAAGGACAGCCTTTACAGAGCTGAAGACCTAAAATTAAACAGAGAAGTTAAAACAGCACCACCTAGGGGAAAGACTGCATAAATACATTCTTGTTTTGCCACTTTCTGTCTGCCCAGCAGCAGCCCTAACCAGGCCTCCAAAGCCTCACACAGTTCGGCTTCTTACCCCATAAATGCCCATTAAAGGGGTCCCACAACCTATCAAGGCCACAGTGTTCCTTTGAGGTTCACAGTTCCTCACTGGATTCCCTCAAATAGAGTTGATTAAATATTATTTAGAGGCAGAATGTTTTTTTGAATCAGTTTTAAGCAGAACGCATAAACTGCTCCAGTGGTCCTCCGTGGATAGGGGTCCTGGGAAAGAGTCCTCCCTCCTCATGAGAAGGTCATTGGATGGCTGCAGAAAACCCTACCTTTGTTATAGAATAGTTTTAAATCAATGCTTTGAATTTTACTTTTTCCTCTTACTTCCTCCTTAACCTGTGTCTTCAAAGCTCCTTTTTAAGGTTCATCCATTGGTTTTTTACCCCACAAAATAAGTCTTTAGATAGATGCCAGACATCATCCATGATAGTATAAGAGCTCATTGTCACTTTAAAAGTATCAAGAGCATCATAGAAAAACAGGAAAATAGAACAAGCAATAACCAAAAGACTTTCAAGACACAGGTTTGGCCTTTAACATTGACCCAGGTTAAGGACCTTGCACTTCCTTTTTAGAAGTCATGGGGTGAGGGTGCTTTGTGCCTCCTGTGCAGGAGACACTTGGCAGAAAACATGGGATCTAGACAACCAACATGCCTTCAGCATCACACCTACCTCTTCACTGAAATGGGAGACTCTGAGTGGAGCAGATTCAGCCACGCTTGCTAGATCGTGTTCCTTTTTTCTGACAACATTCTCTGCAACTAAGTGGAAGAGGGGCCATCAGAAAGGTTTGTGGCACAATCCAGTAATAATTTTTTAACTAATAGTAATAGAGATGTTCAGTTCTTTTAAAATACCTAAGTTTTTTTTCTGTTTTTCCTCTAAATACAGCATTTAAATCCTTTTTTCCTTCTAGTTTAACATATTAAAATTTATACATACATATATATATGTTATATATACATATATATATAACACATGTATGTTATGTATGTTACATATGTAAAAATATCTAAAAGTAAATCCGCCACCACTCTGTTAATTATGGTCATGAGGAGATTTCACCTTCCTGAATCCAGGATATCACACTATCCCGCTAGATTTCCTCTGATTCACTGGCTGACCTGCTCAGTCTTCTTCACCAATTTTCCTTGCCTCCTCCTTCTCTCAAGGCATCGGTATGCACCATCCACGAGGCTAGGGGGTGAACAGCTCCACAGACCCAACTTCCTCACCTATGTCAGGTGTAAGCCAGGAAGAGGATGGCTCAATGTGACCTCAGACCCAAGCCATATTTCCCCAGTCCTACTTTCCCAATAAAAAAGCAATACTTGTTTATGAGGTTATGGGTAGCTTTTGTGGGGCTTTTTTCTGTATTTTACAAGTTTTCTACAATAAAATGTATCACCTTTATCTCATGATATAGATGGATATAAAATACAGAAAATGAGAAGTCTTCAAGACTTTTTCGGTTACTGACAACTCTATCATACGGCACCTTCACATATATTTGTCCTAACGCGCTATTGTGCCACTTTTATATTCAAGAATAGAATTACTGTTTTTTAAATTTAAACTTTACAAATCCTATGAATTATTTTGTTGTTTTTGTTGCTGCTGTTGTTTAGTCACTAAGTTGTGTCCTTCTCTTTGTGACTCCATGAACTGCAGCACACCAGGCTTCCCTGTCCTTCACTATCTCAGAGTTTGTTCAAACTCATGTCCATCAAGTTGGTGATGCTATCCAACCATCTCATGAATTATTCTACTGAAGTTCAATTTTTAATTTCATTCCAGAAGTATTTCTAAGGTTATAAACATTTGATTTGGAAATACCTGTTTTTTCTTTGAATGTTACATATGCAACCCCCTTAGTTCTTGTTGGATATATCACATCTTCAACAACTCCATCCCCACTATCAGTATCTTCAAAGTGAATCTTCACTACTGTGGTCAGTAACTGGTCATCAAGATCATTTGGAAGACCAGCAACTACAACTGTTCTTTCAGAAGCTTTGGATTCCTTAACATTCAAAACTGATGCCTGTGAAAGAAACAATACGACACTTTTTAAGTATATGATTCTACTTAATATAGGCAATATTACACACCAGTGGAAAGGCTATTTTATTTATTAAAGGCCCTCTAGGACTGATCAGATAGTTAAAAAGAAAAATATCAAGGAAAGGAGCCTGACCTCACAACCTATACCATCATAAATGCTATATAAATTTGAGAATTAAAATGGAAAACGTAAAGCCTTTTTTTTAAGAAATGGAAAACACTGCTTAATATTTGTCAGATGTTAGAAAGACCTAAAAATAATTATAATCACAAAGGAAAAAATTAAGAGAGAGTTTTCTAAATCAAATTTATTTAAAAGTCAAGCTAATCACAAAATGTGGTAGTTTGGAGTTGACTATATATCTTCTTGAACATAGAGTTGAAAGTACATAAGACAGTAAGAACTACATTCTCTTTTTTTTGGTCAAAATGAAAAAGTCACCATAAAAAATAAATAAATGAAACCCTACCAATAATATTGGGACTGCAATGGAGTAAATCTTACCTTTCAGCACACATCAAGATACAACCCAACCACTGAGAGCACATGCTACTGCAGACCAAGGAACCCTGGACACAGAGGATCAGCTACAAGCAGATCCTTCCCCGAGTTCACTCTCAGTTCAGTTCAGTTCAGTTCAGTCACTCAGTTGTGTCTGACTCTTTGCAACTCCATGAACTATAGCACACCAGGCTTCCCTACCCATCACCAACTCCCAGAATTTACCCAAACTCATGTCCACTGAGTCAGTGATGCCATCAAACCATCTCATCCTCTGTCATCCCCTTCTCCTCTGCCTTCAAACTTTCCCAGCATCAGGGTCTTTTCTAGTGAGTCAGTTTTTCACATTAGGTGGCCAAAGTATTGGAGTTTCAGCTTCAACATCAGTCATTCTAGTGAACACCCAGGACTGATCTCCTTTAGAATGGACTGGTTGGATCTCCTTGCAGTCCAAGGGACTCTCAAGAGTCTTCTCCAACACCACAGTTCAAAAGCATCAATTCTTCGGCGCTCAGCTTTCTTTAGAGTCCAACTCTCACATCCATACATGACCAATGGAAAAACCATAGCCTTGACTACATGGACCTTAGTCGGCAAAGTAATGTCTCTGCTTTTCAATATACTATCTAGGTTGGTCATAACTTTTCTCCAAAGAGTAAGCGTCTTTTAATTTCATGGCTGCAGTCAGCATCTGCAGTGGTTTTGGAGCCCCCAAAAATAGTCTGACACTGTTTTCACTGTTTCCCTATCTATTTGCCATGAAGTGATGGGACCGGTTACCATGATCTTAGTTTTCTGAATGTTGAGTTTTAAGCCAACTTTTTCACTCTCCTCTTTCACTTTCATCAAGAGACTCCTTAGTTCTTCTTCACTTTCTGCCATAAGGGTGGTGTCATTTGCATAGCTGAGGTTACGGAGCTGGCAATCTTGATTCCAGCTTGTGCTTCTTCCAGCCCAGCATTTCTCATGATGTACTCTGCATAGAAGTTAAATAAGCAGGGTGACAATATATAGCCTTGACGTACTCCTTTTCCTGTTTGGAACCAGTCTGTTGTTCCATGTCCAGTTCTAACTGTTGCTTCCTGACCTGCATACAGGTTTCTCAAGAGGCAGGTCAGGTGGTCTGGTGTTCCTATCTCTTTCAGGATTTTCCACAGATTGTTGTGATCCACACAGTCAAAGGCTTTGGCATAGTCAGTAAAGCAGAAATAGATGTTTTTTCTGGAACTCTCTTGCTTTTTCCATGATCCAGCAGATGTTGGCAATATGATCTCTGGTTCCTCTGCCTTTTCTAAAACCAGCTTGAACATCAGGGAGTTCACAGTTCACGTATTGCTGAAGCCTGCCTTGCAGAATTTTGAGCATTACTTTACTAGCCGTGAGATGACTGCAGTTGTGCAGTAGTTTGAACCTTCTTTGGCATTTGCCTTTCTTTGGAATTGGAATGAAAACTGACTTTTTCCAGTCCTGTGGCCACTGCTGAGTTTTCCAAATTTGCTGGCATATTGAGTGTAGCATTTTCACAGCATCATCTTCTGGGATTTGAAATAACTCAACTGGAATTCCATCACCTCCAGTAGCTTTATTCGTAGTGATGCTTCCTAAGGCCCACTTGTGTACACATTCCAGGATATCTGGCTCTAGGTGAGTGATCACACCCTCGTGATTATCTGGGTCATGAAGATCTTTTTTGTACAGTTCTTCTATGTGTTCTTGCCGCCTCTTTTTAATATCTTCTGCTTCTGTTAGGTCCATACCATTTCTGTCCTTTATTGAGCCCATCTTTGCACGAAATGTTCCCTTGGTATGTCTAATTTTCTTGAAGAGATCTCTAGTCTTTCCCATTCTATTGTTTTCCTCTATTTCTTCATCACTGAGGAAGGCTTTCTTATTTCTCCTTGCTATTCTTTGGAACTCTGCATTCACATGGGTATATCTTTCCTTTTCTCCTTTGCTTTTCACTTCTCTTCTTTCACAGCTATTTGTAAGGCCTCCTCAAACAGCCATTTTGCCTTTTTTCCATTTCTTTTTCTTGGGGATGGTCTTGATCCCTGTCTCCTGTACAATGTCACAAACCTCCGTCCATAGTTCATCAGGCCCTCTGTCTATCAGATCTAATCCCTTAAATCTATTTCTCACTTCCACTGTATAATCATAAGGGATTATGATTATAATACACTCTCTCTTAACATCTTATATTAATGTTTTAATTTATTCCCCAGCTCATTTAGGGAACTGGACCTATAAACTTCTCCCAATGCTTGTATAGGTAGTCCAGCCTGATTGCATCAGAACTCGGATATAATCTATTCCTAAATTATCCCCAAGGAGGACAGTATGTCTCACGGGTCCAAGTCATGGTTGATCAATCACAAAGATGTTTTGGTTTTCAATTCAGAGGATTCTGTATACTCAGAGTCAGACTTTACTGGCGATAGGCAAACTGCTTCTGACCTCCCCGATAAGGAAAACAGTCTAAGCACACATACAGTGTCCTATCCCAAAAGTACATTAAAATGAAAATAGAATTAAAAGAGAATAAACCCAGTTAAGAGGAGCAATCAGCAGCACAGGAGAGATTCCAACAAATTTCCTGAAGACTGGAAAGACATAAGAGTATGTGGAAGGATATGAGAGGGGAAACCCAGAGTAAAGAGTGCAGGCTGCAATGGGAAGAGGACAGCCTTCCTGGCAGAACCTCAGAAATTAGAAAAGGGACCGAAACCAAAATGATTAGTTGAAAAGCTAGCAGCAAGACAAAACTAAATGAACATTCTAGGGAGATCTGACTTGCTAGTATGGGTGCTGGCACCCCAGAGCAAACACCCCTCCCCCACTCTCTGGTATTTGAAAAAGCCCAAGCCTAAAGGTCATCAGAAAATTAAAGCGTGGCATGTTTGGAATAAATTACAGACTGCAAATAAAGACTCTATTTGACACAGCTGTTAGGAATACTTTTTTGTAACTGGAAAAAGGAAAAATACACATGACATTGGACCAAAAGGAGAAAAAGTAATACAGGATCTATTAGTCCCTGATGTAAGCAATACTTACTGTTTGCATGACATGAACACTCTCATAAACTTTTAGATGAATTCTGTAAAAATCTTCAAAATTACCAAAGACTTAAATATGATTACAGAATAATATGGAATCATTCAACCCTGAAGGCAAAACTAACAGAAGTTCAGAAAAAAAGAAAAATCTAACTTATATTACAGAAAATCATGTAAATACTATCAAGATCTTAAGTGTTTTATGAAAGAAACAAAAATAGTCCATAGGAGAATTTAAAATACTATTAAAACTTCCAAACTTGGAAGAAGGGAAAAGCCAGAGTTCACTTCAGTGAAATCGTCATTTATCACAACAGGAATTCAACAGAAAATGACTGAAGCCAATGATAGCTGATCTCTTAGTATCTCCTTTGACATTTCAGCCTGTAGTTATTAAAATAGGGTGGCAAAAATGTACCTGCCTTTCTTATAATTCATAATATCTTATCAATCAGTTGATCAATTAACTAATACAGTATTAACTAAGCATGTGCTCTATCCCTGACAATACGTTCTGTACCAAAGATGATACACACAAGATATAAAATACCCGTTACCCTGAAATTGTTCCACCATAAAAATTTACTGAACATTTATTATGTGTGGGGCACCTGGACAGGCTTTAGGATTACCAAAACACACACGAAGGGGACCTCCCTTCTGGGGGAGGAGGAGGCAGACACATATATAAATCATTTTAGCAGTGCTTGGTAGACACGAAAAGAGGAAGGTCTTCTTCTTTCCAAGAACGACCAACAACCGAAAATGTGAGAAGGATACAAGACCATTCACAAGAAAATGCTAAAACACACAATCAAAGCCATTCAGAATTAGGAAGCAAGATTAATGCTGGCTAAAGCAGTCAAAGAAGGCTTCATGAAAGAGAGATCTTGATGGCTGAGGTAAAATTTTAATTAATGGTCAAATTTAATTAAAAATGCAAACAGAGTTCACAGCAAAACAAAGGGACAGAGGCGTGGAGGATGCAAATAGCTTCTGTTGAGACAAAGAAAGCAAAGGTCTTTCGTGTCTCCTAAAAGGGAAATTCATAATTGACTCTGTTATGTTAGGTACTTTCAATGGAGCAAAACAGTTTCTTAAAATATTTGGGGACAGCTAGATTGCATAGGAGACAGGAAAAATATAAAAATGTGTTCCTGCATCCTAGCCCCAAGTGTAAGATGCAATTATCTCAAAATAGTTCTAGAAGAGGAAAAAAAAAGATAGGCTATTCAGACATTCAGGGAATCTTGTTTCATACAAGATTGTCTTGACTTACTATGCATCTGGCTCTCTAACAGTCCGTGGATAAAGTGACTAATGAATAAGCATCCTTCTTGTCCTTCATCAGTATCAAAGAAAACCTTTCAATCAATTTAAATTCAGAGAATCTTACTTCTTCGCCACTACCTTCAGCAAAACTAGTGTCATATTTCTTCATTCAAATGTCTAAAATTTATCTTTGAAATCAACAGACCGCTATTCATCTCTTCCATCCACCATTAAGAAGAAAAAGAGAGGTCTTGGAGATGGCCCTTTCAACAGCTGTCACAAGGAGATACGATTTTTTTGAAATAAGAGCAACATTCTGACCAGGAGGTATCAAGGTGATGGCATTTTCCCTGTATCAGTGATAACGTTTTAAGGGACTTTTGACCATCCGATCAGAAAGCAAAAAGATATAAAGGAAAACTGAATTTATTTGTGTAAGGAAAGTACTGCTGCTGCTGCTGCTAAGTCGCTTCAGTCGTGTCCGACTCTGTGCGACCCCAGAGTCGGCAGCCCCCTAGGCTCCCGAGTCCCTTCGTTTACTTACATTCCTTTTCTTAAAACTGGTTTCATTCACGTTGCCTTTACCGCCCCCGGTAAGCAAAATCACACTTGAAACTCACAATTGCTTTGGCGTTTCTCACCTGAAATGGAAGGCCCCTGCCACTGTTTTCAGGCGCTTGATGGAAAAAAGGAGCCTGCCTGCTTAGTCGCTCTGTCTTGTCCCGCTCTCTGGGACCCCCCTGGACTGTAGACCTCCAGGCTCCTTTCTGCCTATGGGATTTCCCAGGCGAGAACGCTGGAGTGGGTTGCCATGGCCTCCTTCAGGGGATTTTCCCCACCCGATGGAAAGAACACGGAAGTCTAAATCTTAAATTTGCTAACAATTCTTGCGAGGCACCAAAGATGGTGACAACACAAAGCCCTTTGTGTCTAGAGAAAGAACAAAGGCCACAAGAGAAAAAAAATTCCCGCTAAGACACCAGGCAGCTTTCCCTACTTGTGTCCTTGGCGCCGAGGCTTCTGGCTGGGTTTTTAACAAAGGAAACGGTGGCCTCCATTTCTGGGCAATCCTCTGCGCTCCTGTTCCCCAAAGCGTGGGAGGACAACAGTTAGCCCTGACACCGCCACTCCTCGACCAAACGGCTGTGTCCCGGACAGCCGGGCACTCGGTGCAGAAGGCGGCCGCGGCGATGCGCGCCTCCGGAGCTGGCCGCACAGCCGCGGTTGATTTCAGGAGCGCGCCCTACTGCCACCCCGGCAGGTGCGGAAAGGCTGGGCTGGGTTTGCCTCTGGGGTCCCTCCTCGCGCCTCCCCCGGTCACCCCTCACTCACGCCCGTCCACCGGATTTTGGAGGAGCGAGTGATGGCACGGGGACCACTCCGCCCTGCAAAACCCAAAACAAAAGCCACTTGCCATGGCGGAGGACAGACTCGCCTTCGGCGGCCGGCGGGGCCCAGAGCTGGGGGAGCCTGGGCGGGCAGACAGGTTTCGGTTTCGGTTTTCTGTTCCCGCTCACTTGAAGACCGCCCCTCCACCCCACCCCGCGGTTCTGCGGCCTGGAGGCCTCGGGAGGGGAGCAGAGACCTGGGACAGTGGCTGTCAGGACGCCCCCGATAGTTTTGCAACTTTTGAAACCAGGCTGGAGAGAAGCCAGAGGATTCCCCAATGAGAGTGGGGAGATTCTCCCCGCGGCTGTGTGCTGTGGGCAGTAGAATCGGAATGATCCTTCTTTCGTCTCATTATCTCCCTAGCCCTGTTCCCACCACGCCGCGCTTGTTTCTCCTCTTGTCACCTACCCAGGGCCAGTAGCCAGGTGCGCAGGGCGCAGGATGGACGGCTCACTGTCCCTGCCAAAAAAGAGCTCACCACCCTGTCCACCCTGTGCTCAGATTCCTCAGCCAGACACCTACTGGGACACAGACAATCTATATACATAGCTTCAGAGTCAAAGAGAGCGTGAGTAAGAAAAGCAGGCGGCTGACTAGTATGCAAAAATCCAGTTCCACGACTAAGAAATACAAGCTGATATCAGAACAAGATCCCTTTCTCTGAGGATTAGATTGGCAAAAATTTTAAAGTGTTGGTAATACCCATTGTTGGCCAGTGTGGGGAAGCATCAGTGTTGCTGCAACTGTAGACAGGTGTAAACTTTTTAAGGATTTTGGCCCCTCTCAAAAATGTAAAGTGCAAAATTAAAAAAAAAAAAAGTTAAAATGCATAAATCCTTAAGAATTAGCAACTCCATTTTCAGAACTAAACTGAAGTTACCGTGCACAAGAATAACTAAGATATTGTACAGAAATTTTAACTGTGCATTGCTTGAAATACAATTTGTTTTCAGACACTGGAATCCACCCAGTTTAACCAAGAATATAGTTATTTATTATATGGCCAATGGCACATTTAATGAGCCAGGCCTATGGCTATGAAGATTTTAAAACAGTGAGGTAAATCTATGTGCAATTCACCAATTTATATTTTATATTCAGATCCCTACACTTAAAAGCCCACTCTAATGTCCTATAAGTATGTAAAATTTAATGAGAACTTCCTCCCATTCTTCCCTCTTGGTAAACTGCACTAGCACCCACCAAGGAGCTTAAATTCAAGACTCACTTGTCTTCCTTAATCCCTTTTCCCAGCTGGATTAGTACGTTCCATTAACTGCACACTCTCCAACTTTATTTCTACCACCCAAATCAACCCAGCCTTTCAGCCTTGGTCCCCTTCAATTCATTCTGGATACTACACCCAGAAAGATATTTTTAAAATGTACATCAGGTTCGATCACTGTTCAACACTTCATTGTTTTTCCATTGCACTTGGCATAAGACTTACATCCCCACCAAGGGAGGTTTCCCTGGTCCTGCTTCTGCTTCTTGGCCTTGTTGGCTCCTCCCTGATATTCACTTAACTGCCTCACTGCCTTCATTGAAGCCTTAGCTCAAATGAGCCCTCTTCAGAGAGACTCTGATCACCAAGGCCAAATTTGTCCCCCTAGTCATCATTGCATCTTTTTTTTTCCCCCAGACTCCACCACCAGAAAGAGAGCTCACTGCATCTTAATAACACTCACCTCTTTCTAAAACTGTCTTCATACCTTTGTTTCTTTTTTCTTAACCCGTCACCTGCATAGTAGGGTAGTAGGAAGGGGGACCCCTTCAGGGCAGGAGAATGGGCTTTTGTCTAACACTCAGAAATGAACTGTCCGAGAAGACATGTGCTGGCAGAACAAGAGATTTGGGGGGGAAGGGGCAGTGGGGTGGAAAGCGAGAGGGTAAGGGAATCCAGGAGAATCGCTCTGCTGTGTGGCTGACAGGCTCAGGTTTTATGGTGATGGGATTAGTTTCCAGGCTCTCTGGCCAATCGTTCTGACTCAGGGTCCTTCCTGGTGTACTGTGCATTGCTCAGCCAAGATGAAATCCAGCAAGAAGGATTCTGGGAGATTGGTAGGACATATGGGCTGGCATCTCCTCTCTCCTTTTGGCCTATCCTTAATTCTTCCGGTGGGTCGTAGCTTGTTAGTTATGATAACTCAAGCAAGTGCCTACTATCAGGCCTGGCCAGGGTGGGCAGTTTCGCTCAATGGTTTCCCTAACAGTAGTACTGCTCGCCAGTATCTGCTTGTCCTCAATTCAGTTTCATGTGGAAGGACTGGCCTTCTCCCTTTGATGCTAGACATGGTCATATGATTCTTTCAGCCAAGAAATGTAAGGAGAATTGATATGTCTCATATTTGGATGAGAGAATTTCACTGCTTTAGCCCAAGAGCCACCAATGCTCTCTTTGCCTTGGTGCTCATAGAAGCATGTATTGAGAGGAACCTGTGTCAGTGAGCCAACACATAGAACACAGCTGCAAGAGGGAGTTGCCTGAACCCACAACAAAATTTACATGATTACAAAATAACTTTGATGTTTAAAACCACTGAGCCCTTTTTCAGCAATATCACCTAGCATACTCTGACTAATATATCGAAGACACTGGAATAAAAGAACACCATGAAAATATCTGCAAATCACACATCTGGTAAGGAATTTGTGTTCAGAATACACAAAGAACTCTTACAACTCAAAAATAAGATAACTCACTTTAGAAGAGACAAAAATTGAACAGACATTTTGTCAAAAAAGATACATGAATGACTAATATGCACATGAAAATGTGCTCAACATCATTAGTCATTAAAGAAATGCAGATTAAAACAATGAAATGTCACTGCATACTGACTGTAATCAAAAAGACAGATAACAGCAAATGTTAAGATGTGGAGAAATGAGAACTCTCATGCACTGCTGGTGGGGAAGTAAAATGTTACAGCCATCGTTTAATATAGTTGATCAGTTTTTCAAAAGTTAAGCATAAATTTACCATGTGACGAAGAAAATTCACTCCTGAATAATCCCCCAAGAGAAATGAAAACATGAAAACACTTACAAGCAAAAATTCATAACATTATACATAATAGCCAAGAAGCAGAAATAACCCAAATGGCCATGAATTGCTTAATAGATAAGTAAAATGCATTATGTTGATATATATATATACACACACACAAGGTAATACTGCTTGGAAATAAAAAGGAATGAAATACTGATACAAGGATGAAGCTCAAAAAAATCCTGCTAAGTACAAAAGCACTAGACACATAGTGCCACACTTAACCAGAAAAGACAACTACGTAAAGAGAGAAAGCAGAAAAGCAGTGCCTTGTGCTGGAGGTGGAAACAAAGATTAACTGTAGATGGACATGAACACCATAATCCAAGTTGGGATCCTTCCTCTCCAGGGAATAATGAGAGATCTCAGAATAGAGTCAACAATGCAGGGCTAACTCACCTGTGGAATCAAACCTGGCCTAGACTGACCCTAAACATTGTATGTGCCAACTATTCCGACTTAGATGTGCTTATAGCATTACGGATACACTACCCTGCAAAATGACTCCTTGGCATATTGAATATTCCAAACTGAAGGAAATAGGAGGTACTAGAAGGACTTTCTGAACTTCTCCCAAGTTCAGTTCAGTTCAGTCTCTCAGTCGTGTCCGACTCTTTTCGACCCCATGAATCCCAGCACACCAGGCCTCCCTGTCCATCACCAACTCCCGGAGTTCACTCAGATTCATGTCCATCGAGTCAGTGATGCCATCCAGCCGTCTCATCCTCTGTCATCCCCTTCTCCTCCTGCCCCCAATCCCTCCCAGCATCAAAGTCTTTCCCAGTGAGTCAACTCTTCGCATGAGGTGGCCAAAGTACTGGAGTTTCAGCTTCAGCATCATTCCTTCCAAAGAAATCCCAGGGCTAATCTTCAGAATGGACTGGTTGGATCTCCTTGCAGTCCAAGGGACTCTCACGAGTCTTCTCCAACACCACAGTTCAAAAGCATCAATTCTTCGGTGCTCAGCCTTCTTCACAGTCCAACTCTCACATCCATACATGACTACTGGAAAAACCCTAGCCTTGACTAGATGGACCTTAGTCAGCAAAGTAATGTCTCTGCTTTTTAATATGCTATCTAGGTTGGTCATAACTTTCCTTCCAAGGAGTAAGCCTCTTTTAATTTCATGGCTGCAGCCACCATCTACAGTGATTTTGGGAGCCCCCC
>SJYC01042787.1:0-84939 GCA_006408675.1 Madoqua kirkii
TGCTGAAGCCTGGCTTGGAGAATTTTGAGCATTACTTTACTAGTATGTGAGATGAGTGCAATTGTGCGGTAGTTTGAGCATTCTTTGGCATTGCCTTTCTTTGGGATTGGAATGAAAACTGACCTTTTCCAGTCCTGTGGCCACTGCTGAGTTTTCCAAATTTGCTGGCATATTGAGTGCAGCACTTTCACAGCATCATCTTTCAGGATTTGAAATAGCTCTACTGGAATTCCATCACCTCCTCTAGCTTTGTTCATAGTGATGTTTTCTAAGGCCCACTTGACTTCATATTCCAGGATGTCTGGCTCTAGATGAGTGACCACACCATTGTGATTATCCAGGTCATGAAGATCTTTTTTGTACAGTTCTTCTGTGTATTCTTGCCACCTCTTCTTAATATCTTCTGCTTCTGTTAGGCCCATACCATTTCTGTCCTTTATCAAGCCCATCTTTGCAAGAAATGTTCCCTTGGTATCTCTAATTTTCTTGAAGAGATCTCTTGTCTTTTCCATTCTGTTCTTTTCCTCTTTTTCTTTGCATTGATCACTAAAGAGGGCTTTCTTATGTCTCCTTGCTATTCTTTGGAACTCTGCATTCAGATGCTTATACCTTTCCTTTTCTCCTTTGTTTTTCACCTCTCTTCTTTTCACAGCTATTTGTAAGGCCTCCCCAGACAGCCATTTTGCTTTTTTGCATTTCATGCTCTCCCTGTACTCATGGGAAAGGAACATCCTGATCTCCAGAGACAGAGAGATAGAGAGAGGAATCTGAGTGAATAGGCTTCACTAAGCTGGGAAAGACTGAGGACAGGAGGAGAAGGGGACGACAGAGGATGAGTTGGTTGGATGGCATCACTGACTCAATGGACATGGGTTTGGGTCAACTCGGGCAATTGGTGATGGACAGGGAGGCTTGCGTGCTGTGGTTCATGGGGTCACAAAGAGTTGGACACAACTGAGCGGCTGAACTGAACTGAAGCTCCCCTCCTTTTACTATACTAAGCTGATGTTGTTGTTTAGTTGTTAAGTCCTGTCTGACTCTTTATGACCCCATGGACTTAGCATGCCAGGCTCCTCTGTTTATGGGATTTTCTAGGCAAGAATACTGGAGTGCTTTGCCATTCCTTCTCTAAGGGATCTTCCCCACCCAGGGACTGAACCCTTGTCTCCTACACTGGCCGGCAGATTCTTTACTGCTGAGCCAGTGGGGAAGCACACTTAGCTGATACTCTGTTCCTATCATTGCCCTCCTTCTACAACATCACTCTTCAACTCTAGCAAGGAGACACTCATGTGTAACCATTTCTTCTGGTCTTAATTTCTTTATGAAGGTTCCCATGTCACATAAAACTGATATTAAATAAATGTGTATATTTTCTTCTTTTAATCTGTCTTTGTCAATTTAATTTCCATATCCAGCCAGGCACCCTAAGAGGCTTAAGGAAAACTTGTTTCTCTCACACCCTGACAGACTGTCTCTGAGGAAGCATGATTCCAAATGTGGCCAAAATAATCCTGGCAGTTTATTACTAAAACTACATTCAAAAGAAAAACATTTAACCTCTTATAGGCCCAGTTAGAAAGCCTCCTATCTCAGTGCACTTTTTTCCCTCTCACAGCCTAAGTAAAATCAGGTTGGCTGACATTTTTCTGAATGTGTTTAATCTGTGATACCAGAAAAACAAAAACAAAGCCTATTACTAGATATGTCACCTGTATCTTGATAATTACTTATCTTCTTAAGATGTGGTATTCATTGTAAAGATTTCCAAAGATAGGATGGAAAGAAAGTTATTTTAAAGGTGTAGCAGTCAGTGTTGACATGCAGCAGTGGGATAGTCCTTCGTTTCACAATTTATACAAGTATAGACTGATGCCTACCTTTCCAGAAAGCAACTGTAGCCATAAGTTAAGATCCTTAAAAGTTAACTTAAAAGCTATAAGTTAAGATCATCAACATATCAACCTAGTAAGTATCACCTTGAAATAAGGTCAGCAATGCAGAAAGATATTGTGTAACGAGACATACAAGGGTTTATGTACAACTTACCACTTATAAGTGTGAAAAAAATGGAAACAATCTTAATGTCAAACAATTGGGGAAAGAATAGCCTAGGATTTATTCATAAGATTAAATGTAACATGGAAGAAAAATGAAAAACTAGAAAAGAGGACATACAATTTTTTCCATTATCCATGAGGGTAAATTTTTAATGATTTTTATCATCTTCATTATACTTTGTGTATTTTTCAAGAATAAGCGTCTTTTTCTTTTAAGTATCAACTAGATATCATTAATGCTATTCACTCTCCAGTGTCTTGCCTGAAGAATCCCAGGGACAGGGGAGCTGGCGTCGTCTATGGGGACACACAGAGTCAGACACGACTGAAGCGAGTTAGCAGCAGCAACAGCATACAGTTTTGGCTTTCTGCCTTCCGAGTATATGATGGGACTGAATATCCAAATTCCTTTACAGTTGGGTGGAGCCATATATGTAGCTCTAGTTCAGTTGTGAATGGAAGGAACATATTTGGACCAAGAATTTCACTGTCAGTTCGAGACTCTTCAAAACTCTTTTTCTCTGGCACTGCATCCAGCAATAAAGCTGGTGGTCACTGAGTGTCTACCATGGGCATTCCTCTTGTTGACCCATCATGGACACGTAGCATGAACAGTGAGTGAAGTTTTGTCGTTTTAGGTCTCTAAAACTTCGAGATAATTTACCACATTAGCATCACGTATTCTAACACAATTAATACAGAGATTGGCATTCTGAAGTGGAGTATTGCTGTATGTGTGTGTGTGTGTGTGTGTGTGTGTGCGCGTGCGTGCACGCACTCGATTATTCAGTCGTGTCCTACTCTTTGCAGCCCCAAGGACTGTAGCCCAACAGGCTTCTCTGTCCGTGGGATTTTCCAGGCAAGAATATTGGATTGGGTTGACATTTCCTCCTCCAAAGGATCTTGTAGGGGAAAAAAGAAAAAAGAAAAAAAATACAAACCACAACACAATCTAAAACACTTGGCTTTGGCTCAGAGTCCAAGCGGCAGATGATTAGAAAATAGAGATTAGGATGGCAGTCCATTTTATGTAGTGGGAAAACATTTGGTAAAACCATCACACATGATAGCTTAGAAGGCAGATAATGTACCTATTAGCTTGCAGTTTTTTTAAGATAGTGTGAAAACCAGAATTAGTAGCATATGTTTCAGTGAGTTTAACAAAGTAATATAAGAAAGAAATGAGCTTAACAAAGAATTGGCCAGTTTGAAAGCCAGAAAAATGGGGAGTAAAATCCAAAACTATGGGAACTTGCAGCATTGGACATAAAATCGTTTTCATTCTTAAATGATAAAACTGAGAAGACCTTTGAGTAAAAAAGGCTGATTAGATCTTCTGCAAGGATAAAAATCAGTGATCAAATCAAGGTTTAAATCTGAACAAGTTAAGGTCCCTCAGAGTAAAAATGGCAATTAAGGTTGTGGAATTCAATAAACATTTTCAATTAGACAAACTAATTCAGGGAAAAGAAACTATAAGTGGCCTGATAGACTCAAATCAAGTGAAGACAGGGAGAGAAGAAGGGAGCCAAAAAGGCAGAGAATTATAGCTACTCTAAAAAGAGAGGGCATCCTTTGTAGCTCAGCTGGTAAAGAATCTACCTGCAATGCAGGAGGCCCTGTTTCGCTTCCTGGGTCAGAAAGTTCCCCTGCAGAAGGGAATAGGCTTCCTTCTAGAAGGAGTGTATAGGTTATACACTCCAGTATTCTTGGCCTTCCCTGGTGGCTCAGACAGTAAAGAATCTGCCTGCAATGAGGGAGACCTGAGTTCCAATCCCTGGGTTGGGAAGATCCCCTGGAGAAGGGCATGGCAACCCACTCCAATATTCTTGCCTGGAGAATCCCCATGGACAGAGCAGGTGTCAAAGAGTCAGACACAATTGAGCACAGCTAAAAACAGAAGTCTAGGAAAACCAAACCAAAGGTATGGCTATTAGCATATTGAAGCTGACCAGACTGTAGTCTATTTTAATAGAGAAAAAGCCTATTAAGTTTTTTAAATATACCAGCTAACCAGCCACTGGCCCAAGTAAAGAAACTATGACTGTGCTAAACTTTAAAAACTTGGTCCCAAACATTTATCATAGAAAGTGTACCAAGTGAGGAAGCTTTTCAGCCTCCAAGAAAAATATATTATGAATGTCCATTCTAGATATGGCCCAGGAGAATAATGGAAAAAGAAGAAGGTCCAGGACCTATGAGAACAATGAGCAAAAGACAAATTTCCAGGGAGTCCCAGTCGCATCAAAAACGCCATAGGATTTCACGATGGCTCTGGTCCAGGGATGCCTTGTGCCTCCCAGTCTTTCCTTTTCCAAATGCAGGAGAGCAGTTATCTTATTCTGTCCCTACTACTGTCTATGGGGTGGGGGGGGGGGCTCCTCTCAGACTTGATACAGAAATTTCCACATATCACCAAGAGCTTTTGCACCTTGAGTTTGATGTTATGATTGGGTGAAATTTGAGGATTTTTTGCCTTGGAGATGGGGTGAGTGTATTTTGTGTGTGAAGAGGAGTGATTCAAATATTGATAACCAGTAGGACAGCACAGACTACCCTTATTAGTATTCTGGGCTCAGCTATAGCTGGTTCTTCTCATTTTTATAAGACAGAAGTTTCTAGTCCCTTTATGTTTCAGTGAGGCCATGTGACTTCCTGGCCAGTGAGATATGAGAGGAAACAACACAGGTCACTTTCGGGTCACAGCATTTAATTTCTGGTGCAAGACTTTCCAGACTTCGGTTTCCCCACCGTGATGATTCTGGAAGCATGCCTCGAGATGGGGCCTGAAGTGATCAGGACAGAGTCCCTTACCAATCTCTACTGGATGTTTAGCCTGAGTGAGAAGTATACTTTTATTCTGCTAGGTCTCTAAGACTTGGAAGGCTGTGTTATCTGAGTGTGACCTGGCCTCTCCTAACTGATAGGTCTACAAACAGCAAAATGTACATGTTACTTCTCATATCTGTCTTTTCCTGACATACACTGACAAAATCTTTTCACACATTAATAAGTGGTGCTAGCTCGCCCTGGATGCACAATTGAAGGGCTCTTAACATTATATGCAATATATTAAATAGTCAATATGTTTTTTTTTTTTTGGTAAATTTTTAAAGAAAACCTTCCTCTTGTAAAATCTCTAAAACTCTGGAAATACGAAGGAACGTCAATGCTTGGTTTCTGAGTTTCAGTCAGATCACACTAGGTGAAATGGTGAAAGAACCCAAAGGAAAAGTATAATTTTCTAGAATAAGTAACATATCAGAACCATTGTGAAAATTTTAAATGAAATGAAATTATCCATTGTACTGCCCGAAGAAGGCCCCCAGAGGAACAAAAGTGATAATGTCCAACTTGTTGTAAATATTAGGAAAAAATTATTTCTGATTGGCATTCTGCTATAGATTCAAAATGACACCTTCTGTGCTATGAGACTGTTCAATCAAAATTAAATGAGATTCTTTAAATTCTTCTTCTTAATATTTTGGGAAGCCTGAACTAATCTTACTATTTCCAAAGAACAACTGACAAAATGAGAGATCTTTTTTCCCCTAAAACGGTGAACACAAAGATTTATCATAAGCTGCCCAGTTTTTAGGTACCATTTCTTATTCCAAAGAGAAATATGAGACTAATGACTATTTTTGATGTTACTATAACACCTTGAAGGGCTTCCCCAGTGGCTCAGCAGTAAAGAATCCACCTGCAATGCAGGAGACACGGGTTCACTCCTTGGCTCAGGAAGATCCCTTGGTGGAGGAAATGGCAGCCCACTGCAGTATTCTTGCCTGGAAAATTCCATAGTCAGAGGAGCCTGGCAGACTACAGTTCCTAGGTCACAAAACAGTCAAACATGACTGAGCACACACACAATAACAACTTTAAAACCTAAAAATAAAATATCAGAAGGAAAACCAATATTTTTTTTTTCTTTAGTTTTCCCTTTTCTTTATTTTAGATGGCAGGCAGCACTGGATAGGTTTATAACCTTTTCTAAAAGCATTTCATTTCTGCCATCATTTTAATATGAATTTAATTCTACTGTTGGCTCTTCATGAAACATATTAGGATTAAAACTGTCCAAATATTCTTTACCAAAGCAAATTTTACCTTCTTCGACAGGAACCTTGAATTTTCCCATTTAATTTCTGCAGGTTAAAAACAGCATGATGACAATAAACTCAGTCTCTCTCCAGCTAAATTTTAAGCCCCTAACCAGTAGGTATGGTGCAGACATTCATTCCCAGCATCTCCCAAGATGTGTGATGAGTCACTAGCTTTGCACTTACCTCTTTATTCCAAGGGTTTTCAACCATTAAACTGACTCCTTACATTATAAGTGTAAAAGAAAATTCCAGTATTTACAAGTTCAATTTGGAGGGGAGTTGTCTTGAAAAGAATCAGGGGACACTTGGCATTCTGGGTGAAAGTTCCAGAGAAAGACCACACTCAGCTCTGAGAAAGACTCTGGGGCTGTGGGATGAAATGCTGGGCAAAGTGGAAAAGCATTGCTCTTGAAGTTCCTTGAGAAGTCAGTAAAGTCTACAGAAATTACCAACTGCTAAATGCAACATTTCTTTGGGGAAATGTTAAGGGTCAAGTCTGCATGTTGGTGGACCTAAGGCCAAAACAGACTGGAGCCCACAAGACTATAACAGAAGGAGCCCACCAGGCAGGCGGATTTTCAACAGCCATGGCATCCTGCCACAGAATTTATGAGCAAAACTGCTTTAATACAGTTACTGCATTTGTAAACATGCAACACAGTTGGAAACAAAGAGTTTAAAATCACAGAAATATATTTTGTATCTAAGAACAAATGAATGCTAAAGAATTACATTTTTCATTTTTTTTAAGGAAAGGGACATTCATTTTTGTCAAGCACTGACAGGAAGTTGGGTTCAGAAGCTCCAACTTTCACAGGATTCCATGAGTCTATTCTTCAAAGTATGCTGTATGAGGTTGCCCGAGGGAACATTTGACCACCTCGACTTCTCCACCTCCATTCTTCTCCCGCTGAAAGTGAATGCTAATGAAATCTTCTACAGCTTCTTCATCTTTCATCTGAAGGTCTTTCAATCCAGTCAGAAGCACTGTCCTCTTAGATACGCCTGAAAATACCTAAGGAGGAAAATAGAAAAATAAAAGATAAATAGCAATTTTCTAAGAACTTTGAATTGTAAAACTTTACATTTTATAAACTCTGCTCAATATTCTGGACATTATCCTAAGAGAGGCAAGGGGCCTCAGGAAGATTTTTCAAGAAACAGACTATCAGAATTAGACGTGAGTTTCAGAAAGAAAACTCTAGCAGAATTGTGACAAGTGGAGGAAAGGAAGGCAACTCTATGGACAGAGAGACCTGTTAGAGAAGTAGTGAGAAGCGGAAGTGAAAAAACTGAGTGATTAAATGGATGCTGGAGGTGAAGCTAAACCAAGAGTTAGGCATGAGTTCTAGTTTTCAGGATGGTAGACTAGGTAGATCATGATGACCTTTTAGGAACAGAAAAGATGATCTTTCTTTTAGGAACAGAAAAAAGCAGCAGGTTTGGAGTAAAGATAATGAATTCAGAGAAAATAAGAAGGGAAAACCATTTTTAATGCCCAATGATAGTAGATATATGAGAAAAATGTAGTTGTGTCTCCACATATAAAAATATCGTGCCACAGTCAATTAAATAAGGTACAGTTTTACATTAAAAAGTATTCTTAAAATAGAAAAATTCATTCTGTACCAAGCAGATATGAAGAGACTATTTTGATATCCCTCATTAATAAGATTCAAATGAAAACAGAATCATAACTTTTAATTTTTGTGGGGATGGGGAGTCAAGCAGTTAGCTTCCAAAATGAAAGAAAAGAGATGACTTTACCTGAAACTTTTTCAAGTGTGTTTCTGTGCATGGAGAAACCGTAACTCTATGGCAGTTTTGATTTATATAAAGAGGATAGTCTTTCATTTTCAAAATCTTGTCAGCAACTAGAAATAAATTTTTTTTAATTATTTTCTTCTTTATTATAGAATTTTCTTCTTTATCATAAACATTTTTAACCAAAGGTAAAACTTCCTTCAAATAGAATGTCAAAGTAAACAGTGACTTAAGTGATTAATTTTTAACAAACTCTGGCAGGAGAAGAAGGGGACGGCAGAGGATGAGATGGCTGGATGGCATCACCGATGCCATCAATGGACATGAGTTTGGGTAAACTCCAGGAGTTGGTGATGGACAGGGAGGCCTGGCATGCTGCGAGGTTCATGGGGTCGTAAAGAGTCGAATACGACTGAGCAACTGAAAGTCGCTTTTAAACAATTCACAGACCAAATGACAATGAGACTTAGACAGCTCCATCTGTCTTACACTATTAGTCAATGAACAGTGTGCTACAAAGGCTTCAGACAGACCCACCTTGAGCTACATAAAATGGGATAACCATCTGCAAAAGTAACCCAGCCACCCTAACAAAACCCAGTAATTCCCAATCTTTCAAGAAGTATACATGAAAAATATGATTAGAATACTCTCTCTCTATCTGTATGTGAGAGATTTATAGAAAAGTACTATATTACTATGATATACATAAAATTACTGTAACTGATACATGACATCCAATAAACCTCTGTAATGATGTTAATCAAAGGTGGAGGGGTGCTGAATGTCATCCAGAAAATATGAATGCAAATAAAAAAAAAGAATTCATCGGTTTTATCCAACATAAAAAATAATCAGAATTATTTTTAGAAGCATTTTTCTCCTAGAGGGGAAACAGCTAATGCATCAAGACTGCATAAAGTTAAACAGAAACAGTTCTTAAGAATATCTGATCCCTTCTTTCCTCCTCTCACCAGTCCACCTTGAATCAGCAATGTGGTACAGTAATTAAGAGTACAGACCCTCGCTGGCGAGAATGTGGAAGAACTGGTACCCTGATACATTGCTGGTAGGAATGCAATGGTGCTGTCACTGTGGAAAGCACTATGGCGGTTCCTCAAACATTAAATATAGAATTACCATATTACCTAGCAATTCCAGAAAGATTTTGAAAAACATTCCCCTAACCATAACTACACAACAGGACAAAGGGAGTTTGGAAATTTAAGGAAATGTCTCATTTTTTATTAATGTTCTTTATTATTTCAATTTTCTTTAAAAAGCATGTATTTTTTTATTATGAAAAAACCTAATCAGGCAATGGCTTTTAATTGTATGGTTGGATTTCTATCATATGTGATAAACCCAGGAGAAGCCCTAAGAACTAACCAGAGCAAGAGACTTTTTTTATTGAAAATTACTTGACTTTGGACATAGTGGGGGAAGGAGAGGCTGGGAGGAATTGAGACAGCAGCCCCGAAAATAAAATAGATATGTAAAATAGATAGCTAGTGGGAAGTCGCTGTATAACACAGGGAGCTCAGCGTGGTGCTCCGAGACAGCCGGCGGGGATGGGGTAGGGCACTGATGGGAGGTTCAGGAGGGAGGGGCCATAGGTAAACTTACGGCTGACTCACAGTTACATGGCAGAAGCCAACGCAATATTGTAAAGCACTATCCTCCAATTAAAAATAAATGAATAAGAAAGAAAGTCACTTGAACATACTAACAGAAGCAGCTGGGGAACCTTTTATTTTTAATCTTAATAATGTAAACCTCCCTAAGATTACTTTAAAAGTCCATTTCTACTGAAAAAGGGAACAGCTCTTCTCTCCATCACCCTCTTTTTCTTCCTAGAAATGATTCCCTCCATCTAAGAGACCCTTGTCACTGGTAAAAAGTGAGATGGAAGAGACAGTTTTATATATATACACATACATATAGATACATATGTGTGAAAGTGAAAGTTGCTCAGTTGTGTCTGACTCTTTGTGACCTCATGGACTCTATAGTCCATGGAAGTCTCTAGTCAAGAATACTGGGGTGGTTAGCCTTTCCCTTCTCCAGGGGATCTTCCCAACCCAGGGATTGAAACCCCATCTCCTGCATTGTAGGCAGATTCTTTACCATCTGAGCCACTAGGGAAGCTTGTTATATATATATATACACACACATATGTAGGACTTCCCTTGTGAAGGAAGGGAATAAGGACTTTCCCTTATTCTTAACAGTATTCAGGAAAATCATTCTCAGGACAGAGGCCATCTGATAGATTTTCCTGGTTTGTAGTTTGAATGGATCTGGTGATTTTTCTGAGTGGCCCTTCTAGCAGGAGGCACGAAGGTCGTCCATATATGAGCTGTTGTGGTTATTTCTCTGAATTTTACATCAAGTCGTCCTAATCTATCTTAGATGAATTTGGAGAAGGAACAGTTTTAGTTCTCAATAATTCCAAGTAAGGGTGGGAGGAAAATTGGAAACGTTAATTTGGAGAATTTTAGCTAGATATTGGAGGAAATGAAAATTCAGTATCCGGTCTAGTTTACAGGTAGGGGAAAAAAACTTCAAAGACAATTAAGAGGACTGGAATCTGATATCTACAAGGGTTTACTGTAATTTTCCATTGAAATGTAATTTTTCTCTTTACTGTTGCCCTCATTCCTATCAGAGATAACCAAAGCAAGACCAGCATGTTTGCAGAGTAAATCTAGTTTTGTTAAACTTGATCTGGTTATTTATATAGTGGAGGAAGAATAGTGATTGGTCATTTAGGCTCCTTTATGTCTGTTTTGGAGAAGGCAATGGCAACCCACTCCAGTACTCTTGCCTGGAAAATCCAATGGATGGAGGAGCCTGGTAGGCTGCAGTCCATGGGGTCAGTAAGAGTCAGGCACGACTCAGTGACTTCACCATTTTATAAGGTCAAAAACATCCCTGTTATTATGCTGCCTAATAAATTCCAAATAAAAGAAGTAGAAAAAGAAATATTTTCAGACCTGGCAGAGCATAATTTAAAGGCTAGAGCACTGTTCAACTCTCTCAGTGCCGGAATACCTCCACTTTCCACAAAGGTGATGAGGGCGCTCTGGGTCTGCTTGTCATACTCCACACACTCCACTTCTCCGCCTCCGTTGCGAGACTTAGAGAAACTCAGTTCTAGCTTGTCTCTCATCTGACTTTCTGGCAGTTCATCAGGAATGTCGGTAACGCTGATCTTCATTTTAGACACTCCTACGTGAACCTAGGAAAGTGTTTCATGTTCAGGCATATGGATGAGAAGTGTCTGTGCTTAATAGCATTCTAAAGAGCTGTGATCACCATGTTACCTGGAATTTGACTCCTGAATTTAATGGAACTGGGTTGGCCATGAGCATCACATTTTCATTCTGTACCTGCACATGATGGCATGCCATTTGATCACGTTTTGGGCAACTGAAAAAAAAGTCAGGAAGTATTAATTTCCAATATTTCAATACATTTTTACATATGTGGCTTAACAAAAAATAATCCTGGGTAGTTTAACTTTTCTTTAATTTTTTTTAAATTTTAAAAAAGTGTTTTTTGGTGGTGTTTCGTTTTGGTGATGCTGAGTTGCGGCGAGTGGGGCTTCCTCTCTAGCTGTGGCACACTGGCTGCAGAGTGTGGGCTCGGTGGCTGCGGTGTGCTGGCTCAGTTGCCCCATGGCACGTGGGGATTTTAGTTTCCAAACTAGGGATCAAAGCTGCATCCCCTGCATTGGCAGGCAGGTTCTTAACCACAGGACCACCAGGGACGTCTCCAAATTTCCTTTAATTTTCAGGGATCTTATTTTTACATTTTTCTTAGGATTTCTAATTGATAATGGTGTTGTCACCATACTAGCATATATTAATGCCAAAATACATCAGCAAAAACTTACAATGTAGAAACTCTCAAGTTTAAGAGATAAGCCTGATGATCCTTTGGAAATTCAGTACAGTCAACACCCCCCCCTTTCCACTGTGGACAGAATTATCAGCGAATTCCCTCGGTACATTAAAGCACAGCCAGAAATTTCTTCCAGGTTGAGTAAGCTGGGAAGACTTTTGTAGGTCAGTGTCATTCTGACAATTAATCTTTTTATCATTTCTCACTTCTTCTTAATATGTTACAAGCACCATAGAAATAAATATTTGTTCTCATCTCTGTCTTTCCCAAATATTACATATTAAAGACCACATAGACTTAAATATCAAAGAGTGAGTCTTCATTTTTTTTGGAAGGCAGGTCATATTTAACAAATAATTCTACTTTTACTAAAATGCTCTTGAGATCATTCATTAAAAAGTCAATAGCCTTGGTATACTGATCACAAAACTATCAGATCTAATTAATCCATGCAAATAGGAGAGACTCAGTAATATAATTTTGCCAAAAATCATTAGCAATCCAACAGCAACTATATGTCAGTTTAAAATGAATGTGGGTATGTGTTTTTTTAAACTGTGTGACATGAGAGTTTATAACACTTTACTTGTTGATATTGGAGCTGTTTATTCTAATACGTCATGAAGACAAAAGATGCCCAATCCTGGGCTTATAAACCTCACATGTGTTTATGACAACCAGACAGCACACCACAGCCAGAGAAAAAGAGAAACTGGGCTGGAAAACAGGGCGTGTCATGTGGGAATTCAGATGCCTCGTACCATGATATGACTCCATAACTTGAATTATAGCGTTTTTGTTGTTGTTAATGACAACAGGCAACAATAACAGAGGAGGCCAACTATAAGTAGTACTTAGGTGATGACCTTTCCCTCCCAATCCCCACCTCTCCCTCGCCCCCCAGACCTCCAACATCTGGTGATCTGATGCAGCTGAGAGGCACCACTTGTATTTCCACCCTGTGACTCTGACTGTCAAAAGCCAACTCCCACTGATTTGTGTAGGAACCCAGAGTCGTCCCAGAGGAGCAGGACGTCAGAGTCATGCCAAGGGTGGAGGCAGTGACACAGCTGTCTCTAAAGAGAATCTTATTCTCAGCATCCCCAGGTGATGTCTATGCGGGATCCCAACTTCCCAAAGCCTCACTTCCATCTTTCAGTTATATCCCAGTGACCACTGCCAGTGGCCAGCAGGGCTCTTGACCTCACCCTCCATCCGCAGCTACAGCGGTGGAGCCAGGGTGGACAAAGAGTGTGTGCATATAGTGACCTGCCAGAATGCCTTTCTATTTATTTCCAGGCTATAGTAACTAACCAGGCATCAGGAGACATGAGTTAAACCACAGACTCCCAGTACCTGAGCACTGGAAGAGCTTGTGAATATCTGATCCCACTCATCACTTGACAGACCTGAGAACAGAGGCCCAGATGGTGGCCTGTTCAGTGGAATAATGGTCCAGTAGAAAGTACAAGGGTACTCGGGGTGTGGTTCTCAGCTCGGCTGTTTGTCACCTGTATGGACCTTATGCAAGCAAGTTTTTGTTTCCTTAGCGGAAAAATTTCTAACATGGAGCAATAATGACAACTAACATTAAATTAAGTGTTTATTATGTATCAGATACTGTGCTAAGTATTTTTTCAACACTTCTCATTTAATATTCAAAGCAACCCCATGAGGTAGGCACTGTCACAAGGCCTGCCATAAAGACTTGAGATTCATAAAGAACCCAACCCAAACTACACTTCTGTAAAGAGGCAAAGCTGGGGACTTCCCTGGCGGTCCAGTGGCTACAGCTCTTTGTTCCCAATGCAGGGAGCCCAGGCTCGGTTCCGGTCAGGAAACTAGATCCCATATGCCACAACTAAGACCTGGTGCAGTCAAACAAATAAATAAAAATACTGGGACTTCTCTGGCGGTCCAGTAGTTAAGAATCTGCCTTCCAATGGCAGGGGACATGGGTTGGACCCACTGCTGGGGAACTAAGATCCCACATGCTGCAGGGCAGCTAAGCCTACTCACCGCAACAAAGATTCCACGTGATGCAACTAAGACCTAACGCAGTCAATGAATAAATAAAGTGCTGTTTTGGTTTGTCAAAGCCAGATTCTCATTAAGGTGTCCCCAGTTCTCAAGAGGGTCCACACCATGGCAAACATCAGGCCCCACTCCAAATCTTTGACTCCAGAGCTCTTTTCATTCTCATGCCTTGTGCACTTAGGTAAATCACTTAAACATCTGAGAATCTGGTTTCTTAATGCTGTAAATAGTATCTCTATCTTATTACTTTTACAGAGTCATGTGAGTATAAAATGAGATCATGTCTGTCAGAACTCTGGTTTACTACCTTGAAACATTATTATAGTATTATCATTTGCAGGTAGCAGGAGTAGTGTAAAAATGCTGGTAACAACATGGGTTTGATTTCTAGAGCACTCACATTCTGTGCTAGTGATCATATTCAAATCACTCAACATCTCAGAGTCTTGTTTTCTGGTCTGTAAAACAAGGATAATCATATCTACCTCAGGGCACCCCTATGAGGATGAGACGAAACGATATAAAAATTCTAAAGCAATGGCCAAATATCTACAAAAACTCTTTGGAAGTCCCAGTGCTTTCTAAAGGTAACATGGTCAAGTTTTTGAACATTAGTCATACCTTCTTCTTTTTCAAAGGTAATAAGTGCTTGTCCTCTTTGCAGCTCATAAGGGACTTTTGAGCTCACTTGACATGAATAGGAGATATTTGAAAACTCGCTGTCACTCTCAGGATTCTCCACAGATGTGAACTTTACCTTTGTTTCAGGAATCTCCTCATTAATCTAATTCAAACAGAAAGCTTTGATTAAAATCAACACAAGAAGTAACTTAAGTCCTTCCAATGATAATGTGATCTGATCATCCAATAATTCATTCTCCACTGGCTTCAGAACCCCCACAGAACACTGAGTGCGGTCTTATTTAGCACTAGTATTGCTTCTTCCCAGAAAAGTACTCAGTGATCTAGTCAAATGCTGACCCTTTAATATTATTTCACAGATGAAATGGTAAGTATGTAGTCTCTCACTTTTTCTAATCAATCAATGTTTAAACTGGTCAATATTTTATGTTGTTTGGTTCTTAAGCCTACATCATTCTTACAGAAAAGTATCTTCTAAACAACTATGCCAATAATAGGCTGTTTCACAAAGGAATCACTGCACAGTATCTTTGGTCTCACTGCAAAGAGGTATGAAATAGACATGGGTGCATCCTGCAGTTATTTTGACAGCAAACTCAGGTAATGTTATCCAAAGAGAAACTCCTAAATTCAGTTCAGTGACTTAAAATTTATTAAATTTAAATTCCCCCTTCCTCAACACCTGTCCATCAACTTTCAACCTTCCCACAACTTAGGTTTATAAAAATGTGAAGGGACACCACCAGCAAGATTTGTAAAAAGAAAAAAAATCTGGAGGATAAAGTTAAGCGGTTATACTTAGGTGCTGAAAATCACTAGGATGAACAGGTCTTTGTTGTTTAGTCTCTAAGTCATGTCTGACTCTTTGCAACCTCTTGCACTGTAGCCTGCCAGACTCCTCTGTCCATGGGATTTCCCAAGCAAGAATACTGGAGTAGGTTGCCCTTTCCTTCTCCAGGGGAGCTTCCTGATCCAGGGACCAAATCCATGTCTCCTGTACTGGTAGGCAGATTCTTTACTACCGAGCTGTCAGGGAAGCCCTGAACAGACAGTACAGTCACACATAAATGCACAAATGAGTCACGTGTTTTCATTTCTATTTCTCATGGTTATTTTACATGTTGCAAGAAAAAGTGTTATCATGAAGAGATTAGAAACAGCCAATGAGTCATTAGGTCTAATCTGACATTTATTTTACAATTTGACATGTCACTTTGGTAGAATTTCTGATTACTATAAGTCTGATTTCAAAACAATCTGCAGTGTGAAAAGGCAGTGTTTCCCAATAACAGAGAAACATCCAGTATACCCAGAAGTGTCAAGAGCTTTCCCCCGTGAGAGTGAGAATGCCTGCTTCTAGTCCTGAGTGCACCATGCCAGGGAGCAATGCACTCACGGTCCCTAGACCCCAGTTTTCAGCCCTCTGTGATGCGGATCAACTGAGCTGGCTGGGTTCCCAAGGCCCATTTGGGTTGTAGGATTAAGTGATTCTAGTTCCGGCCTAAAAATTATGCAGGATCTTAACGGAGACTTCTCTAAACCTCACAAACACAAGAAACCTCACTTTTTATATTCAACATTCTACCCCCAACTTCAGAAATAAAAAGTGATAATGCTTTAAAGTAAGTGTTTTAACAATCTGGGTTTTGATGAAGAAAAAAGGAGTAAGGTAATAAGTGCTTGTCCTCTTTGCAGCTCATAAGGGACTTTTGAGCTCACTTGACATGAATAGGAGATATTTGAAAACTCGCTGTCACTCTCAGGATTCTCCACAGATGTGAACTTTACCTTTGTTTCAGGAATCTCCTCATTAATCTAATTCAAACAGAAAGCTTTGATTAAAATCAACACAAGAAGTAACTTAAGTCCTTCCAATGATAATGTGATCTGATCATCCAATAATTCATTCTCCACTGGCTTCAGAACCCCCACAGAACACTGAGTGCGGTCTTATTTAGCACTAGTATTGCTTCTTCCCAGAAAAGTACTCAGTGATCTAGTCAAATGCTGACCCTTTAATATTATTTCACAGATGAAATGGTAAGTATGTAGTCTCTCACTTTTTCTAATCAATCAATGTTTAAACTGGTCAATATTTTATGTTGTTTGGTTCTTAAGCCTACATCATTCTTACAGAAAAGTATCTTCTAAACAACTATGCCAATAATAGGCTGTTTCACAAAGGAATCACTGCACAGTATCTTTGGTCTCACTGCAAAGAGGTATGAAATAGACATGGGTGCATCCTGCAGTTATTTTGACAGCAAACTCAGGTAATGTTATCCAAAGAGAAACTCCTAAATTCAGTTCAGTGACTTAAAATTTATTAAATTTAAATTCCCCCTTCCTCAACACCTGTCCATCAACTTTCAACCATTCCCACAACTTAGGTTTATAAAAATGTGAAGGGACACCACCAGCAAGATTTGTAAAAAGAAAAAAAATCTGGAGGATAAAGTTAAGCGGTTATACTTAGGTGCTGAAAATCACTAGGATGAACAGGTCTTTGTTGTTTAGTCTCTAAGTCATGTCTGACTCTTTGCAACCTCTTGCACTGTAGCCTGCCAGACTCCTCTGTCCATGGGATTTCCCAAGCAAGAATACTGGAGTAGGTTGCCCTTTCCTTCTCCAGGGGAGCTTCCTGATCCAGGGACCAAATCCTTGTCTCCTGTACTGGTAGGCAGATTCTTTACTACCGAGCTGTCAGGGAAGCCCTGAACAGACAGTACAGTCACACATAAATGCACAAATGAGTCACGTGTTTTCATTTCTATTTCTCATGGTTATTTTACATGTTGCAAGAAAAAGTGTTATCATGAAGAGATTAGAAACAGCCAATGAGTCATTAGGTCTAATCTGACATTTATTTTACAATTTGACATGTCACTTTGGTAGAATTTCTGATTACTATAAGTCTGATTTCAAAACAATCTGCAGTGTGAAAAGGCAGTGTTTCCCAATAACAGAGAAACATCCAGTATACCCAGAAGTGTCAAGAGCTTTCCCCCGTGAGAGTGAGAATGCCTGCTTCTAGTCCTGAGTGCACCATGCCAGGGAGCAATGCACTCACGGTCCCTAGACCCCAGTTTTCAGCCCTCTGTGATGCGGATCAACTGAGCTGGCTGGGTTCCCAAGGCCCATTTGGGTTGTAGGATTAAGTGATTCTAGCTCCGGCCTAAAAATTATGCAGGATCTTAACGGAGACTTCTCTAAACCTCACAAACACAAGAAACCTCACTTTTTATATTCAACATTCTACCCCCAACTTCAGAAATAAAAAGTGATAATGCTTTAAAGTAAGTGTTTTAACAATCTGGGTTTTGATGAAGAAAAAAGGAGTGAGAGCTGTCTAATTCAAATAAAGGAAAAATTAAGAAGGAATTTAAATGGTGAAGATACTCTTCCGTTTTTTTTTTAAACTGTGAAATGCACTTAAATTATTACTTGGATCAGGAGAGCAATGAAAAAACTAGCGAGAACACCAAGAATTTGATCCAAAAGTGATTGATAATGACCATCACTGGGAGGCTGTGTGTGTTGTTTTAATGTATACATGAATATTAAAATATGTATTAGCATAAATGTGTGAGTGAGTGAGGGTATGAAGTCGCTCAGTCGTGTCTGACTCTTTGCGACCCTATGGGCTGTAGCCCACCAGACTCCTCCGTCTGTGGGATTCTCCAGGCAAGAATACTGGAGTAGGTTGCCATTTCCTTCTCCAGAGGATCTTGCGGACCCAGGGACTGAACTCAGGTCTCTCGCATTCCGGGCAGACTCTTTACCATCTGAGCCACCAGGGAATCCCAGCATAAATATATAGCAAGATGAAATTTTATGGAGGGATCATGCACCTGTGACCAGCACCCAGATCAATCATCAGAACAAGACCAACAACTCAGAAGCCCTCTGGGGTTCCCTAACAGTTTCTACCTGCCTCTAACAGTAAGCACCATACTAACTTCTAACACTGTACTTTTGTGCTCTACTTAAATCAAAGTATATGGTATGCCCTCTTTTTCCTTTTTTGGCTCAACACTGTGTCTATGAAATTCATCCATATTATTGCATATAGTTATTGCCTGTTCATTTTCATTGCTCTGCAGTATTCCATTATGTGAATACACTCCAATTTATAAATTCATTCTACTATGGAGGGAGAGTTGAGTTGTTTTCAGTTTGGAAAACAATGGTGACATAAATGATCATAATGTTTTAGAAATTACTTCTGTATCATTAAATTTCTTTTTCTGAAAAAAAAATACCATCTGTTAAAAATGAGATACAAAATTAATTAAAGGGGTACCTGGGGGGTCCTGGTGGTCTCTTGTAACTCAGCTTCAAGTTTTTGGATCTCGTCCTTTAACTGAATATTTTCCTTTATAATTTCACTAATTGATTTCTAAAAAATAAAATAACAGTCCAAATTTAAAGAGCCCCAACCTCATTTTTCCAAATGAGTTAAAGAAGCAAAATTTCTATCTCTGAACAAGGCAAAGAAAGACATTAGATAGTTTCAGAATAAATATGATCACATGAATAAACATTTGTACAATGTTATACATCAGAAGGTGAAGAGGAACTAAAGTCTCTTGATGAAAGTGAAAGAGGAGAGTGAAAAAGTTGGCTTAAAGCTCAACATTCAGAAAACGAAGATCATGGCATCTGGTCCCATCACTTCATGGCAAATAGACGGGGAAACAGTGGAAACGGTGTCAGACTTTATTTTTGGGGGCTCCAAAGTCACTGCAGATGGTGATTGCAGCCATGAAATTAAAAGACACTTACTCCTTGGAAGGAAAGTTATAACCAACCTAGATAGCATATTAAAAAGCAGAGACATTACTTTGCCAACTAAGGTCCATCTAGTCAAGGCTATCGTTTTTCCATTGGTCATGTATGGATGTGAGAGTTGGACTGTGAAGAAAACTGAGTGCCAAAGAAGTGATGCTTTTGAACTGTGGTGTTGGAGAAGACTCTTGAGAGTCCGTTGGACTGTGAGGAGATCCAACCAGTCCATCCTAAAAGAGATCAGTCCTGGGTGTTCTTTGGAAGGAATGATGCTAAAGCTGAAACTCCAATACTTTGGCCACCTCATACGAAGGGCTGACTCATTGGAAAAGACTGATGCTGGGAGGGATTGGGGGCAGGAGGAGAAGGGGACGACAGAGGATGAGATGGCTGGATGGCATCACCAACTTGATGGACATGAGTTTGAGTGAACTCCGGGAGTTGGTGATAGACAGGGAGGCCTGGCGTATAGCGATTCATGGGGTCATAAAGAGTCGGACACAACTGAGTGACTGAACTGAACTGAAGTGATACATCATTATCTGTTGATTTTCCTGCCACTGCCAAGGATTATTATCTCTATTATACAAACAAGGAAACCACCTCTCATGCTAGACCAAAGTCACAGAAATGTCTATAGTAGAGCAAGGATTGGGACCCATGTCTTCTGAATCTTAGCTCAGTGCTCTACCAACTCATTCCTAGCTATTTGTGACTCCAACATGAATTTTAAATTGCACCATAATTGTGGACATATGTTAGTCTGGGGCAATTAAAGATTTTTTTTTCCCACAATATAGCTCTGGTAGTTTAAAGCATAGCCTCCATTCCATCTTGGGTCTGATCATATAATTGCTAACAAAGCTCTTAACTTCTAGGTGCAAGTCAAAGAAATGAGAGGAAGTAAAAAATCAGTTAATGTGAGTTGTGTAAGAGAAAGAATAGAAATGTGCTTCTTCTTGTCAGTCTTGAATATTAGAAAAAAAAAAAAAAAAACCTGAAAACCCTAATATTCTCCCAAATTCAGGTTAATGTTGGACATATGAAACATGCCTCACTGCAAAACCAACAGATATAAGTCAATTTTTAACAGTACTCAGTAATTTTTCCTTTTTACCTCATTTTGTTTATCTTTCATAACTTCTTCAGCTTGCTCATATTCCTTAAGAACTTGTTCTTTGTTATCTTCATCAGCTGCCATGACTCCCTAATTATTATAAAAAATAAACACTTCAAAAACTTGTACAGCCACTATGGAGAATAGTGTGGAGATACCTTTAAAAACTGGAAAGAGAACTGCCATATGACCCAGCAATCCCACTGCTGGGCATACACACCAAGGAAACTAGAATTGAAAGAGACACGTGTATCCTAATATTCATCACAGCACTGTTTACAAAAGCCAGGACTTGGAAGCAATCTAGATGTCCCTCGGCAGATGAATGGATAAGAAAGCTGTGGTACATATACACAATGGAATATTACTCAGCTATTAAAAAGCATGCATTTTAATCAGTTCTAATGAGGTGGATGAAACTGGAGCCTATTATACAGAGTGAAGTAAGTCAGAAAGAAAAACATCAATACGGTACATTAACACATATATATGGAATTTAGAAAGATGGTAACCATGACCCTATATGTGAGACAGCAAAAGAGACACAGATGTAAAGAAGAGACTTTTGGACTCTGTGGGAGAAGGCGAGGGTGGGATGATTTGAGAGAACAGCATTGAAATATATATATTATCATATGTGAAACAGATCGCCAGTCCAGGTTTGATGCATGAGACAGGGTGCTCAGGGCTGGTGCACTGGGATGACCCTGAGGGATGGGCTGGGGAGGGAAGTGGGCAGGGGGTTCAGGATGGGGAACACATGTACACCCATGGCTGATTCATGTCAATGTATAGCAAAAACCACCACAATATTGTCAAGTAACTAGCCTCCAATTAAAATAAATAAATACTTCAAAAATAGTACATACACACAAAGTCAAGAAGAAAAAATATCTTTTACCCTTTTATGGATAAAACATCTCTTCTTTGCTATTTCTTTTCCCCTACCACCAAAGTCTTTATTATCAGGTGAACTATATTCAAACAAATTCTGTATTTCAAATAACTTTCACATCTATAAATATTTAAAAGGTTCTTAAAATCCTTTGCATTTCAATACCATAATAGAACATAATAGGTATTAACATTCCTTTGTAGTTCTCATCTCAATCATGACATGACACTTCATTTTAAGACTATTATTTCAGTCCTCTAGACTTTTTCCAAAGCCTTTAATTTAAATATTTAATTCTCCTTATTATACTCCAAGAATGTAATGGAGTGAAAATATCTCCAAACACCTTTCCTCTATGATAATAGAGGTTTTCACAAAACTTTCCCTGAGTTTATTTCAGTCCTCTAGACTTTTTCCAAAGCCTTTAATTTAAATATTTAATTCTCCTTATTATACTCCAAGAATGTAATGGAGTGAAAATATCTCCAAACACCTTTCCTCTATGATAATAGAGGTTTTCACAAAACTTTCCCTGAGTTCATACACTAGAGCATGAGAAACAAAATTCATATTTATTTCTAGAAATCTCTGATTGAAATGGCATTGTCTTCAAATATGAATATAGGCAACAAGTCACCCGGTACTTGTAGCACCTGAGGCAAGTCACCAGGGCACGTGCCTCAGTTACTGAAGCCCTCGCGCCCTCGAGTCCATCTCTGCAACAAGGGAATCCAGCACAGTGAGAAGCCACGCAGTGCAGCTGGAGCGCAGGCCTCCCTCGCCACACCAGAGAAGCGCCCTCCCAGCAGCGAAGACCCAACGCAGCCAAAAATTAACTAATTTTCAAAACAGCGCCAGGATGGCATACAGTTCCATAAAACATTTTAACTCTCCCAGATAGCGTGAAACATTGCTTGTGCTTAACCCTGCTTCAAAATTATGACAGCTATTAAACTCATGGCCATAATAATACAGTTTTATAATAAACGGTAGCATACTGGTAAAGTGGAAAGTGAAGTAAAGTATTAGTTGCTCAGTGTCCGACTCTGTGGCCCCATGGACTTTAGCCCAACAGGCTCCTCCATCCATGGGATTCTCCAGGCAAGAATACTGGAGTGGGCTGTCATGCCCTTTTCCAGGAGATCTTCATGACCTAAGGATCGAACCCCAGCCTCTTGGGTCTCCTGCGCTGGCAGGCAGTTTCTTTACCACTAGCGCCACCTGGGAAGATATCAGTATACTGGTATACACTACTAAATTAAAATTGTGCTTTTTAAATAACACTGATAATTGTATTTCAATATAACTGCTTTCCTTTATAATTCTCTGTATATTGTTTTAGACTACTTAAACAACTTTTTGAGAAAAGCTCATAGGCTTTCTCAAACTGGCAGCAAAAGAGTAAGAACTCTTGCTTTTTCCAGGAGATCTTCATGACCTAAGCATAGAACCCCAGCCTCTTGGGTCTCCTGCGCTGGTAGGCAGTTTCTTTACCACTAGTGCCACCTGGGAAGGTATCAGTATACTGGTATACATTACTAAATTAAAATTGTGCTTTTTAAATAACACTGATAATCGTATTTCAATATAATTGGTTTCCTTTATAATTCTCTGTATTTTGTTTTAGACTACTTAACTTTTTGAGAAAAGCTCATAGGCTTTATCAAACTGGCATCAAAAGAGTAAGAACTCTTGCCTGCATATGAATTTCCCAGATCAAATATGACACAAGGAATATCACAACTATTTTTACTGTTTTAGAAGCCTATTAATAATGTGTTTAGTAACAGAATCTTCCAAGATTTCAACTGACTAAATTCTCACTGTTCTCATAGAACAAACAGAAAAGATAGGTATTCCTCTTTAAAAATACAATAGAAGATTAGCAAAAAATTTATTATGGCTTAGTTTACTCAGTGTGAACCCAAGCAGTGTCCAAAAAATGGGTCATATGGTAATTCTACTTTCAATTTTTTGAGGATTCTCCATAACTATTTTCCATAGTGAACGCACCAATTTACATTCACATCAAGAGGGCACAAGGGTTCCCTTTTCTCCACATCCTCACAGCATTTGTTAACTCTTGTCTTTTTGATGATGGCCATTCCAACAGATGTAAAATGTTATCTCACTGGGATTCCAATTTACATTGCACCAGTGATTAGTAGGAGAAGGCAATGGCACCCCACTCCAGTACTCTTGCCAGGAAAATCCCATGGGCAGAGAAACCTGGTAGACTGCAGTCCATGGGGTCACGAAGAGTCAGACACAACTGAGCAACTTCACTTTCTCTTTTCACTTTCATGCATTGGAGAAGGTAATGGTAACCCACTTCAGTGTTCTTGCCTGGAGAATCCCAGGGACAGGGGAGCCTGGTGGGCTGCCATCTATGGGGTTGCATAGAGTCGAAGACGACTGAGCCAACTTAGCAGCAGCAGCAACAGTGATTAGTAATGTTGAGCATCTTTTCATGTTCCTATCGATCTTTCATATATCTTCTTTGGAGAAATGTCTTTTTAAGTCCTTTTGCCCAGTTTTTAATTGAGTTATTAGATATTTTGGAATTGAGTTTCATGAGTTCTTTATATATTTTGGATATTAACACCTTATCAGATATATTGCAGCTTTGCCTGTGACTCAGCAGGTAAAGAATCCATCTGCAATGCAGGAGACACAGGAGACACGTTTTTGACCTCTGATTGAGAAGATCCCTTGGAGAAGGAAATGGCAGCCCACTCCAATGGACTGGCTTTTCCCTGCCTGGAAAATCCCATGCACGGAGGAGCCTGGCGGGCTACAGTCAAAAGGGCGGCAAAGAGTCTGACATGACTAAGCACTGTACATGTACATGCATCAGATATATGGTTTGGAAATATTTTTTCCATTCTATAGGCTGTCTTTTTACTTTGTTTATGGTTTTTTTTTTTTTTTTTTTTGCTACACAGAAGCTGTTTAGTTTTAAATGGTCCTGTAACTTCACAACTTCACTTCTGGAAATATAACCAAAGGAAAAGAAAATTCTAACTTGAAAAGATTTCTGAATCCTCTGTTCATTGAAGCATTATTTACAAAAGCCAAGACATGGAAGTAACCTATGTGTCCATGAGTGGATGAATGAATAAACAAATTGTGGTGTGTGTGTGTGTGTGTGTGTGTGTGTGTGTGTGTGTATAGTGATTATATACATTGTGATATTATTCAGCCATAAAAAAAATCAAGAAATTCTTCCATTTGCAACAACATTGATGGACCTTGAAGGCATGATGTTAAGTCACACAGAAAAAGACAAATATTGTATGATCTCACATATTGAGTGAAAAAAAAAACCAACAACAAATAAAATCCATAGAAGAAAAGATCAGATTTGTGCTTACCAGAGGTAGAGTGGTATGGAAGGTAATTTGGAGGAAAGTGGTCAAAAGCTGCAAATTTCCAGTTATAAGATAAAAAGTAGTAGGTATGTAATGTACACCACAATGACTGTAGCTAACACTGCTATGATACATAAGGAAGTTGTTAAGACAGTAAATCCTGAGTTCTTATCACAAGGAGAAATTTTTTTGTCTCTACTTTTTATTGTATCTATATTACAAGATGGATGTTAACTGAACCTAATATGGTAATCATTTCATAATATGCATTAGTCAAGCCATCATGCTAACTTATACAGTGGTGTATGTCAATTATTTTCAACACCAGAGGAACAAAAGCAGCAGCAGCAGTCATGAAGCACCTAGATCTTGGCTTCTAACCTATTTTCCAATGAAAGGATCTCCTTTGAGCAAAAAGGAGCCCTCAAAAGGGCAGGAATACACAAGATGAGCATGGAGCTCTCAGTGGCTGAAGGTACATAAACATGATTTATCAAGTAAGTAAATATGTGAAGGACAATAGGAGCCAGGTTCTTCATTGTCAGAGAAGGCAATTGTAAATATGGAAAGGAAAAAAAAAACAGAATTAACGCTACAAAATGGAACTGGAGATATCAGTATAATCTCATGATTTCTGATGGATTGATAGGAAAGTACAGAAGTTTAAATACAAGTATAAGTGTGCATATGTGTGATATTTCCCAGTTCTGTCTGCTAAAAGGGCCTGGAAACAAAGACAATAGCAATGAGCACATTTAGCATCCAGAATTTGGTTTCTAATACCACTCTCAGCTACTAGGAACCAAGGCTATTCAGAGAAGTGGCCGTTTCTAGAACTGGGACAGGAAAAGTATAAGACAAGAATCTTATGATGCCAGAAAGCAAGAAGTGCTCAAAGAATGATGAGAATATGTCACAAGAACAGAGTCCAGCTCGAGGGGGTTCTTACTGGAAAAATTTGGGAATTGACTAAGCATAGAGATAAATGACAGTCATAATTAAATCCACTTAGTACTAAAACAGATAGATAAATTGATATTTTTGTGAAAAAATTATTATTTCAGTAGCTTAAAATACTTACCCACAAGTACTGCTAACCAAATTCCTGTGCAATCTCAATCACTTAGGTGTTCTGAGTACTCACCAGTTTTGGCACTCACCAGCCCTGAAGGAGACCAACAACTTCAGTAGGGGTAACTATCAGCTTGCCCTTTTGCATTGAACATATCAAGCTGATTTTCAAGAATATAAGCACCACAAGGGCAGTGATTTTTGTTTTGTTCTCAAAAGTATGCCCTACTTCATCCAGAACGATACTGGAACAGTACCAAAAGAATGTTAGGGACATAGTTTATACTCAAGAAATGATATTTTTAAATTGTGTTAAAGTTTCCTTACACTGAGCAACCTGTTCTTGAGCTTCACATAAGTAGAATAATTTAGCATGTATCCTTTTATATGTGCTAGAGTTTTAAACTCAACATGCTTTGGAGATTTGTTCACGTTATTGCCTGTATTTCTATTGCTGTGTAGTATTCTTTACACAGATAGTTCACACTTGGTTTATCCATTCTCCTGGTGGTGGATATTTGGTTGTTTCCAGTTTGGGGGTCACTATGAAGAAAGCTTCTTAAAGCAAAACAAAAACAAACAAACAAAAGAAATACTTCCAAAAAAAAAACCACTTATTAATTTCAAATTGAAAAAGAATAAATTTTAGTGAAGAAGCCAGGCAGCCACCACTATAATGAAGTAGTCAAAGTAAATAACGAGATACATCAAAATTATCTGACATATGATAGGCCCACCAAGAACACAGCAAGACTTCTGTGATATTCCTGCCAAAGATGCATAAACTAAATCTAAGAATGAGGAAACAGGAGACACACTGGCCTGTTCTATTCAAAAGTGTTAAGCACATGAAAGCCAAGTAAAGACTGAGAAACTGTCCCAGACAGGAGGCTAAAGATACATCGTAACTAAACACCATGCATAATTCTTAGCTCTGTTTGTTATACACTATATAATAGGGACTACCAGCAAAATTCAAATTAGATCAAAGGATTAGATGGCATTAATGTACCTATATTAATTTTCTGATCTTGATTACTGTATTGTAGTGACGTAAAGAACACCTTTTTTTTTTTTACAGGAAATAAATACTCAAGACTTCCAGGTTAATGGGTCATGATACCTACACTCAAATAACTCAGGAAAAAGAAGAGTTGTTACTTGTAACTTTTCTGTAAGTTTGAAAGGGTTCAAAAAAAATTTTAAAGATACATATTAGTAGTTCTTATTGCATCAACAACTGCAGTCTTTACAAGGCTATTCATCCCAGACCTTACACAGTTTAACCCCAACTAGTCTTAGTTGGCCTCCTCATGCAAAGAGTTGACTCATTGGAAAAGACTCTGATGCTGGGAGGGATTAGGGGCAGGAGGAGAAGGGGACAACAGAGGATGAGATGGCTGGATGGCATCACTGACTCGATGGACATGAGTCTGAGTGAACTCCGGGAGTTGGTGATGGACAAGGAGGCCTGGCATGGTGCGATTCATGGGGTCACAAAGAGTTGGACCCTACTGAATGACTGAACTGAACTGAACTGAGTCTTATTTAGACAACTCCTGGACCAAGTTCCTTAACCACACAGAACAACCTAAGGGTTTCTCTTCTCCCTCATGTTCCTCAATGTCACACCCTCCCTCCCCTGCAACCTTAATTTCCACTTAATGAAATCCTACTGTTTTTCAATGTCCATCCCAAATTCCTCCCTCAAGTTCTTGAAGTCTCTTCTGATTCCCTCAAATG
The DNA here is from genome assembly GCA_006408675.1 of Madoqua kirkii. Lineage (NCBI taxonomy): Eukaryota > Metazoa > Chordata > Mammalia > Artiodactyla > Bovidae > Madoqua > Madoqua kirkii. The sequence goes on from SJYC01042787.1 coordinate 27,501, forward strand.
ACGTTACTTCTTCCCCATTACCTCTTTTGGGAGCTTTATTTGTGTACTTTTGTCATTTTCCATGACAAGATGGTCATGACCTTGAGGCCAGAGCCTACATTCCCTCTTCCTTATATCCATTCAGAGCACGAGTTCACATACTGAAAACACTTAATGTTTAGGACTGCCTGGTATCTTGACTCAGGTATTTGCTCAGCCCTGGACACCTGGAAATGTTCTCATCACATTTCCAGAAAGCAGAAAGTGCAACGTTCTTTAACTGCTTTTTAAAGTCTATTCTTAAATATTTGTAATAAAAGCTCTCAATAATACATTTAACTCATACAAATGGTCTAGTACATAATATTCCCAGAACTTGTTACAACATATCTAGTATCTAGATACTTTCCCTCCTTGATGAATGGGATGTATAGTAATAGCTTTCCTTTTATGCGCTCAAAAGGTAGGCAAAATAATGGCCCTTCTAAAGAGGTCCACATCTTAACCCCGATGATCTGTGAAAATGTTGGGTTATGCTGCAAAGGAGAACTAAGGTTATAGACTGAATTAAGGTTGCTAATTTACAGCTGACTTTAAAATATAAAGCTCTTCCTGGATTATTGGTGGGGAACAATGTAATCACCAGAGTCCTTCTTCAAAGTGAAAGAGGAAGGCAGAAGGGCAGAATCAGAGTGAGATGTGACAAGGGAAGAATAGTCATAGCAATGCAATGCTGCTGGTTTTGAGGATGGAGACAGGGCACCACTCCTGAGCCAAAGGAGATGAGCAATCTATAGAAGCAGAAAAGACGAGAAATCAGGTTCACACCATTAGCCTCCAGAAAGGCAGGCAGAGCAGTTAACACCTTGATTTAACCTAGTGATGGCCACCTAGACTTATACTGATGTGTGTGTGTGTGTGTGTGTGTGTGTGTGTGTGTGTGTGTGTGTATGGTAATCTGGCCAGGTTGCAGGGCATGTAGGACCTTAGTTCCTCGACCAGGGATCAAACCCACGACCTCTGCAATGGAAACACAAAGTCTAACCACTGGACGGCCAGGGAAATCCTCATACATAATTTTAAGATAAATTTGTAGCTTTTAAGGTTTTACTGAGTCCATGGTAATTTATTATGGCAGCAAATGAATTAAAAAAAAAAAAAAGAAACACAGTACAAATCACCTCCACCTGTTCACCACCTATTTCCCTAAGGCAAATCTTCCCATACGCATGCCTGGCAGCAAAAACAAAGGAAACGAGGCAAAGGAAGGAAAAAAAGAGGAGGAGATGCACAGACACGATTGCTTCTTGTTTTTTAACTTATGCGTGTCGCAGAGATAAGGAAACACCACATTCTGTTTTGGAAGTCTCTTTAAATAAAATCCCTGTATGTTCTGAAAAATCAGGCACGACTGCCAAACCCTGCGCCTGCCAAGAGACTAAATCTCCCTAAGGAATCTGTTTTCCTAAGAACTTTCTCCAGAGACACTACAGAAACAGTGGGGAAACACAAACCATTTTAAGTTTCAATTTCCTAAATGAAGCAAAGCAAAGGAGACGGGGTCAGAGGCCTGGACTGCAGGCAGAAAGCCCCGTGGGCAGGGGGCAGGCGCGGCCCCTCGGCGGCTAGGTGGTCCCCACGACCTCGGCAGCGGGCAGCGCAGGAGGGCGGCGCGGGGAATGGGGTCGCAGAGCCAACGACACCCCACTCTCCGCCAGGCGTTCCCACCAACCCTCAACCCCCCCGGAGGTCCCCGGCCTCGCGGAGCCCGCCTGTCGCCACTCACGGCCTCTCCAGCCGGGCGCACTAGGAGCAGGAATGCGGGAAGGGGTCGCCCACTCACGCGCCTCTGCCGGCGAGCGCCGCGCCCAGGTTCCCGGAAACCTCGCTGGCGGCGCGGGTAGTCGCTGGAACCCTCGGGGCCTGGCTGGGGCTCCCTCGTCCGGAAGCGCTTTCAGCCTTTTTTCAAATGGATGGCCGACGGATCAACAGTTTGCTTCCTTTTAAAAAAAAAGAACAAAGAAAGAATAAAAGAAGAAGAAAACTACCAAGCGATGATTTTCTTTCAGTCTAGGCACTGGTCACTGATCGAATACCAAAGCTGGTTCTCCAGTGATTAGTCACTAACAAGTTATACCTATTTTCACTTTCGATTTTTAAAATGTGTTGGTTTTGTTTTCGTTTGGAGGAAATCTCCCAAAGTATTCCTGAAGTTTCCATAAACACTCATTTTAAGACATGTTTTGAAAACCACTCCTTCGGATGTGTATCCCAGGACGTGTTTTGGGGAAATGGACAGAAACCAAATAAAGTGGCAGTCTCTCTTCAGACAATAGCTCTCACTGTAATCTGTTGATCACTGTAACCTTAATATACAAATCCTCGCAGCCAGCACAAAGTCTACTTTGGTGCATTTCTTTCGTAACTTCTCAGGAAATTGGAAAAGTGTGGTATTCAGCTGATTTCTGTGATCCATGTCCCTTGAAACTTTTCTTATAATCTCTGGTATTATTGTGAAGCTTGTAAACAAATACTTCACTAGGTGTGATCTTTTTCTTTGAAACGGAAAACATCTGGTTTATTTCAAAAACGGCAGTGTTTCTGAATCCTACATAGAGAACCACCGCACAGCTGCACTTACTGTAAATAGGTCAGGGAGCAGATGCATGAAAATGACTTCTAGACAGAAATTCTAGTTGATAGTGCTGTACAGTCATATGTAAAACTGATATATTATCTGGTAAAAGATTAACCAAAATCAAATTCCTTTATATCAAGAATATGATGGTAATCTAGCTTACACTGGACTTCCTAACTGAAAAAAATAAAGTGGTGTGTAGACACTCATGCTCATCAACCCAGTCAAAAAGTGCAACAAAACGCTACCTTATACAGCTTAAGAATTACTTCTGGTCTCCTTTAGAATTTTATTTTATTTATTTATTTTTTTGGCTGCACTGTGAAGCTTGTGGGATATTAGTTCCCTGACCGGGAATTGAACACGGGACCACAGCAGTGAAAGCATCGAGACCTAACCCCTGAACCACCAGGAAAATCCCATCCCTTAAAATTTTAGAGAACATGAACTCTGGAAATTATTTCGTTCAAACCTCATTTCTTCTTTTATCTTATTTTTGTTTTTTACAAGAAGATACTAAGCAACAGGACCACAATGGGACTCACCTAAGATTGACTCCGATATTGTTAAAGGACAGAGGATACAGATAGGAGGGAAGCCATTGGGAGGGAGCGGAAGCTGAGCCGTGTGTAACAGTCTGAACTCAACTCGGCTGACTCAGGACTCTTCAAAGCACTGAGGTTCTGAAGATAAACAGTCAGATCCCAGATATATTGTTGTTAATAGTCGAAATTGCAAAGATCTACCAAGAACACCTAAGCATTTTATAAACCTTTTCTGATGTGCCAACAACAATATGAAACTAGTATTATCCCCATTTTGCAGAGGAGGAAACTTAACATGCTGATCCAAATGTAGGCGATGAATCCGTGATGACATTAATATCTTTCTCTATTCTCAATCATGAAATCAAACTCTACATTTTGTTCTACAGGGCATGAAAAAAGAAGGAATTGTGTGGGCACATATGATTAGGAAATGCTGCATACTGGATTCACACTTGGGAAGTTCGCACTGCACATCCACACATTAAGAGTTTTGAGAAATATTGCAGGGAAAAATTAAAGCATACATTTAAAATTTTAACTTTATTTAATCTTGAATTTATCAAACTAACTTGACCTTTAAATTCTTTTTTATTTTTCAAGAAACAGCTATTTTTTTTTGTTTGTTTGTTTAATGCTTATTCCATTTCACAGCACTGCATTGGTTCTGCCATACACTGACACGATTCAGCCACAGGTGTGGACGATTTCCCCATGTTAAAGCCCCCTCCCACCTCCCTTCCCTGCCCATCCCCCCGGTTCATCCCATACACCGGCCCCAAGCATCCTGTATCCTGTATTGAACATAGACTGGTGCTTCATCTCCCATATGATTGTATACATGTTTCGTTGTCATTCTCCCAGCTATTTAAATCTTGAAAAGTTTCTTGTGGAGCAATTTGAACTATGCTTTACTAATGATGGGGTCTGGGACTTGAGTCCTCAAAATATGGCACCTTGGATATTGACTATTTTAAGTGGAAGGCGTTTGAGAAAACAATAGAAGCTCTAAAACAGTTACTCTGACCTTCTCCCCACTGTTACCTTTCTAAGAATCTCCTGTGAGAGGTGCTCTCTCTATACCTGTAGGGAAGGAGCATTCTTTCTCCAAAGACAAATGGACCCGGAGAAGAATCCTAACAAATCGGCTTTGCTAAGTTTTCCCCAGTTTACTTTGATTACCTCGTATTCTCTAACCTATTATATTCATCCATGACTAGCCTCTCTTCATCAAATCTGTCATGAAAATACTCAGGCCTAGCTATTTCTGTGGGTCTTCATTTCTTTTCTTTCTTTCTTTTTTTTCTCGGCTACGCCACACAGCATGCAAAGTCATAGTTCCCAGACTGGGGATGGAACTTGTGTTCCCTGCAGTGGAAGCATAGAGCTCTGACTACAGAATGGCCGGGGAATTCCCGTGAGTCTTCATTTGCATTTGAAGATGTCTATATTGGCCACTGCATGGGAAGAGTGGATTCACTGGAAAAGACTCTGATGCTGGGAGGGATTGGGGGCAGGAGGAGAAGGGGACGACAGAGGATGAGATGGCGGGATGGCATCATGGACTCAATGGACGTGAGTCTGAGTGAGCTCTAGGAGATGGTGATGGACAGGGAGGCCTGGCGTGCTGCTATTCATGGGGTTGCAAAGAGTCAGACACGACTGAGCAACTGAACTGAACTGATGTGATGTAAAACTTAAATAAATTTGTGTGCTTTTCTCTTGCTCTTCTGTCTTTGTCAGTTTCATTTTTAGACCTAGCCAGGAATCCTGTGAATGTCAAGGAAAACGTCTTCCTTCTATCTACCTACCTGTCTACCTACTTATATATCTTAACATGTCACGTAAATCTACACAGCCATGATGTGAGACGTATATTGTGTTACAGATGTATCTCCCCACTAGATGGCAATGAACTTCTCCCAGGCTTTCCTGTCCCAGCCCCACGCAAACACATCAGTGCTACACACTGTCCCACCTGTGCTGTGAAATGTGTTCTAGGAGTAGCAGAACACAAAGAAGAAAGCAGTCGCTTCTACCTCAAGAAGTCAGGGAATGTTCCCTCCACAGAACAGGTGCAGACTGAGCTGTCTCTCTTAAAGGCAGAAGCGACTTAGCACACGTTAAAGGCAAGAGGCAGTGAACGGAGACCAAAGTTCAGGTGAAAAATCCCCAAAGAAAGAAACAACTCAGGAGGCACCAAGAGTTTGGTGGGTATGCAAACCACGAAAAAGCTGCCTGATACCTCTTATGTTCTGCTCTTTCTTTTAGAAAAGGCCTAGCACACCAAGTTTATACTGCTGTTGCCATGATTTTGGTGATCCTGTTTGCAGATCATGCTTGGGGAAGTTGGAACGTTTGTACTGTCCATGCCCAGCACTGTGCAGGGTACAGAGAGATACAAAGGAATTGTTATTGTTGTTTAATTGCTACGCGTGTCTGACTCTTTGCGATCCCACAGACTGTAGCCTGCCAGGCTCTTCTGCCCATGGGATTTCCTAGGCAAGAATATTGGACTGGGGCTTTTCCACCTCCGAAACCGTGCTGGTCCTGCAGGTCTGTGGCAAGCCTGGGAGTCAGGGTTCTGTGCCGCAGGATGGGGATTGTTCAAGCTGTCAAGAACAAGGATACAAGAGATACAAAGAGATACTTCAAGAGATACAAAGTGAAATTCAGAAGACAGCCAGAGGGCAAAACTGACAACTATGCTCAGAACCATTGGTAATCCAAGATAAAAATAAGTAGGACACACCTAAATACAGAATGATCATTCATGTAACGAACAGAGATATTATTTGTCAGATTTCTTATGCCTGTATAGAAGGAGATATGATAGTTTGTGCAGCTTATGCTCTGTTGCTGCTGCTGCTGCTAAGTCGCTTCAGTCGTGTCCGACTCTGTGCGACCCTACAGATGGAAGCCCACCAGATTCCCCCGCCCCTGGGATTTCCCAGGCAAGAACACTGGAGTGGGTTGCCATTTCCTTCTCCAGTGCGTGAAAGTAAAAAGTGACAGGGAAGTCGCTCAGTCGTGTCCAACTCTTAGCAACCACATGGACTGCAGCCTACCAGGCTCCTCCATGCTCACGAACTCCCAAAACATGGTGTGAAGGTTGGGCTGACAAATCTTGCTGCAGCATATTGTACTAGCCTACTGCTGGCCCGCAGGCTTATTAATAGGTTTGATATGGACAAAATTCATGAAGGCCAAGTCAAGGTGACTGGAGATAAATACAATGTGGAAGGCATTGATGGTCAACCTGGTGCCTTCACTTGTTACCTAGATGCAGGACTTGCCAGAACTACTACCAGGAATAAAGTTTTTGAGGCCCTAAAGGGAGCTGTCAATGGAGGCTTGTCTATCCCTCACAGTACAAACGGTTCCCTGGTTATGACTCAGAAAGCAAAGGATTCATTGCTGAGGTACACCGAAAGCACATCATGGGACAGAATGTTGTAGATTACATACATTACCTAACTGAAGAAGATGAGAATGCTTACAAGAAACAATTCTCTCAGTACATAATGAACATAACTCCAGACAGAGGAGATGTATAAGAAAGCTCAAGCTGCAATACGAGAAAATTCAGTGTGTGAGAAGCCTAAGAAAGAAGTTAAAAAGAAGAGGTAGAACCGTCCCAAAATGTCACTTGCCCAGAAGAAAGATCGGGTAGCTCAGAAGCAAGCAAGCTTCCTTAGAGCTTGGGCACGGGCTGCCGAGAGTTAAACAAAACCACAATTTTCCAGCAAGATGTATCAGAGAAAGACAATAATAAACTTACTGAACAAGCAGCAAAAAAAAGAAAAAAAAAAAGAATATTGGCGTGGGTTGCCATTTCTTCTCCAAGGGATCTTCTCACCCAGGGATTGAACCCAAGTCTCCTGTATTACATGGGGATTCTTTACCACTGAGCTACTGGGGAAGCCCACAAAGGAATTAGGTAGCATCATTCTGGTTTTCAAGAGGTTTGAGTTGAAATATCTAAAGTAAAGGAATGTTGCTAAGAAGGTAGATTTTAAAGGCTCTCACCACAAATAGAAAATGATAATTATATGACATGATGGAGGTATTATCTATGGTAATCATTTGATACTATACAAATGTAACAAATCAATACTTTGTATGTCAATTGTATCTTAACAAAGCTGTAAAAATAATTAATAAAATAGTAGACAACAGCTTTTTAAAAAGTAAAAGAAAATGAATATTCTATCCCTTACTATCAGGCAGGGCTCAGCTGGTAAAGAATCCCCCTGCAATCGGGAAACCTGGGTTCAGTCCCTGGGTTGGGAAGATCCCCTGGAGAAAGGAACGGTTACCCACTCCAGTATTTTGGCCTGGAGAATTCCGTGGATTGCATGTAGTCCACGGGGTCGCAAAGAGTCAGACACAACTGAGTGACCTTCACTCACTCACTATCAGGAAGGCAGGACTATATAAAGAGCATGGTTTGGTATGAGTTGTTAGTTTGAATACCAATTTCAAGTTACTGAAGTTTCCCAGCCTCATTTTTCTCCTCTGTGGAATGGAGCTGTTGTGAATGAGGTACTGCTAAATGTCAAAGGCTAAGCACAGTGCATTACCCAGGAAAAGTGCTTATTTAGCTTGACACTGGTAGCCCAGGTAGCTGTTACTATCCTTTTTTTTGGGAGGGGGGAGGGGCCGCACTTCACCATAAGGGATTCTTAGTTCCCCACCTGGGATCAAACCATGCCCTGGCAGTGAAATTGCAGAGTCCTAACCACTGGACCACCAGGGAATTCCCTTCTGTTACTTACTACCTTATACATGGGCCAGAATTTTTTTCCAATTTTTTTCCTTGTATATTTCTTCTGCTTTGTCTTCATACCTAAAAAGATACTTTTAAGACAAAGACCATTTTTTATTTATTTTGTGTCACCTGCAGTTACAGTAAAATGACTATACTTAGTACATGCAATATAAATACTTATTTCTAACTAGTAATTAAACATAGAAATAGGAGTCAAACACGCTGGCTCCAATGTATAAACCTTTTGAATAGGTTTTCATGTTAGTGTATGAAAGTTTGACTAAGTGCATAAAATATTGTGAGATTGATCAAGCATTTAGAAACAGAAGTTAATCCAAGTAAAATAACAATAATAATGAAATTAACGTATAAAGGACATTACCTTCTTAAATCATGCCTGGGCCACTAACTTCTCATATAAACATAAATGATCAGTCAGAAAATTCTGTTTTTTGTTAAAGTATTTAGAGAATAAAGCTACTGTCTTTGGACAATGTTGAAAAGAACAAGTAATTGTTTTGCTCATGAAATAGATGCTCAGAAATAAACACTGATCGTTAATATCCAAGCCTATAAGGTATCAAGCAGTAAACCTAAATATTATATTATGGAAATTGTTTTAAGGGAATATGAGAATGTTGCTGACATTTTCCTCCTTTGCTTACAAACTGAATACTGCTTCTGACAGAATTCTCCCAGGGTGAAGTGATAGGAGGATAAATCCAACTGTTTGGCGTGAACTTAAGATCACAGGGGAGGAAAAGCTTAAAGAACCTTGAGATTTTCAGAGTGCTTAAAAAGAACATAGCTTTGGAATGATGGGAAAATCAAAATATTAAATTCTAAATTAATTATGTTATCACCAAAAATGTCAAATGAGAAAGAATAGAGCAAAAGCATCCAAATAGATCAATGCGGCTTCTCAGGGAGTTCAGCAATTAAGAGAATGTACATAAACATAGTGAAAACAACTAAAGAAATGTGATAAGAAATTTAATTTGCTTGACCATCTGTGATTTTTGATTTGGGAATTTATAGTTTGTTTTTGCCTGAGAAGCTGTATGAGAGGTTCTAAAAATTGCCAAGCAGCAAGATTTGGGTTGGTGTTTGAATAAGTTGTTTCTGATTATTCCCAAGATTTGAATATTTCTCTGCAAGAGGTGTGAAGTCATGGAAACAAGGAAATTCACCAGTCTATTCAGAGAATTAAAAATATATCAGGCAAAAAAAAATAAAATAAAATAAAAAATAAAAATAAAAATATATCAGGCAAAGAGCTCAACGTTCTAAGTTAAACTTGTTTTCTATTTGATCTTAGTGTACCCAGTTTTACATAGGGGCATAATTTCTGCTAAGATATATCTCAGTGTAGTATATAATTTCTGTTGAATCATGTCTCAAAGTCACAAAGAAGAAAATACGTCTGTGGGTACGAGAATGCCCTGTATACCAGGGCTTCTCAAACTTTAATGCCCATCCAAATCAGCTGGGGATCTTGCTAACATGCAAATCCTGATAGCACAGGTATGGGGTGAAGGTTCTTCGTTTTGAACCTTGCTTGTGATGCTGACGTGGCAGGCCTTGGACTATACTTTGAGTAGCAAGGCTCTCTTAGTGTACCCAGTTTTACATAGGGGCATAATTTCTGCTAAGATATATCTCAGTGTAGTATATAATTTCTGTTGAATCATGTCTCAAAGTCACAAAGAAGAAAATACGTCTGTGGGTACGAGAATGCCCTGTATACCAGGGCTTCTCAAACTTTAATGCCCATCCAAATCAGCTGGGGATCTTGCTAACATGCAAATCCTGATAGCACAGGTATGGGGTGAAGGTTCTTCGTTTTGAACCTTGCTTGTGATGCTGACGTGGCAGGCCTTGGACTATAATTTGAGTAGCAAGGCTCTAGACTGACTAGTTCACTGAAGAGCAAAGAAGGAGTGGAAGGGGCACTCCTGGGGCACTTTTCCTGCCTGCAAGCCTGTTGGCCTAGGTTCATTGGTAGAAGGCAAGAAATGTCCTGGTGTCCATGGCAGACGGGACAACAGCAGTTCCTGTCTTTCACGCCATCTATTTCACAGGACAAAGTCTCCCTGTGTGCTGTTAGGCTGCCGTTACAGCTACTCTGAAATGGAAAGGAAGGAATAAGCCATGAGGGTGAATGGGTCAAAATGATGCAAAAGTGGAAAGAAGAAGTAAGGAGAAGCCAGAAAAAAAGAACAGGACTAGTGTGTTCAGGGATCCTGAAAGGAATATTCTTTTCTCTTTCATTATACATTTCAATTTATTCTAAATAGTTTGCCCTGGTGTCCACTGTAAAAAGATAGAATGACTTCACACAGAGAGCTCATTTTAATAACAAAATATCTGCATGGGGCAGTCTGATGATGTTGGACACATGAAGCCAGAGGTAATTCATCCCTCTAAATGCTTGAACTCCTCCAGAGAAATTATAAAGGAAAAACATCTTCATCTCCAACGAAAACAAAACAAAGAAGTGTCCTTCAGATCTGCTTGGTGACATTATGAAATGGAATAGAAACATTATTGCCTTTGGGAGGTTGACCTCAGCTGTTTTTCAATCATTTGAAGAATAAGAACTCTAATTTTGGTGCTGATACTCAAAGCGAAGCTTTCTCGGGTGGATGAACAACAACTGGTAGATTGGCTTGTCGTGGAAATTGCACCACTTTAAAATCTCCAGAGAACTAGGCATAGTCTCTGCTCTGACCCTCACCAGTTCTGTGGATCTGGGCATATGTGATGGATCTGACACAAAATACGTGCTCAAAAAAATGTGAGTTCTGATCGTGTTTCCTTGAATTTTCTAAGGTTTTGTTTCTTAGTTTCCTCCAATTTAAAATTAAATTTCTCTAACAATTATAGAGTGTTTGGTGAGCTAATGTACATAAAATGCTTTGTGAATAGTAAATGTAAAAATAATATTATTAATATTGGATTTTGAGTAGATTTTCAGAGGTAATTTGAAATAGGAGATAATCGTGAGATGAGAGGTGATTGTAGATGGGAGAAATAACTAGAAAATTTAAATACAATTCAGGACCTCGCGGGGTCCCCAACGCAATGACTATAACCGCAGTGGCTGTTCATTGTACTCCTCCTGGTGCTCCAGAAATGTGCAGTGCCTGCTGGGGAGGAACTCTGGACAGGCAAGATTTGCTTGCTTGCTGGTCTAGAATTACATAGAACAAGTAAGAACAAGTCAGTCAAATAACAAGTTCAAGATTCATTCATATTCTCACTGTTTCTCCCAATTATTTTTCATGTTACCTTATGAACTTTACATAAGACAGGTAAGTAATTGTTGGGTGGTTTTTTGTGTGTATGTGAGCTCTAGTCTCTATTCTACTGGGTCCCTGGTGGCTCAGATGGCAAAAAATCTGCCTGCATAGCAGGAGAACCCAGTTTAATCCCTGGGTCGAAAAGATGCCCTTGAGAAGGAAGTAGCAACCCACTCCAGTATTCTTGCCTGGAGAATCCCACGGACAGAGGAGCCTGGCAGGCTACAGTCCGTGGGGGTCACAAAGAGTCAGACACAGCTGAGGGACTAATACACACACACACACACACACACACACACACACACACACACACACACTGTCCTACTACCCTGATGATACCCCAAGCCGCGATACAGTTTTCCATGCTCTTCTTTACTGGCTCCTTTCTGTGGCCACTGACCTCATCTGCCCTCTCCTAGGGACACGTGACCAGATGGTCCAGGTTGCTTAAGACTTCACTTCAGATATTCCACCCAGTTTCATTCTGTGCCATAGCCATTGTCTCTTTTTCTTCACAGCCTCTAGTATTATGCAGATGCTGAGAACAGACACGCAGACACAGTGGGGAAGCAGAGGGTGGGATGCACTGGGAGATGAGGATTGGCATATACACACTACCATGTGTAAAATAGCTAGCTAGCGGGAACCTGCTGTATAGCATAGGGAGCTCTGTGATGACCTAGATGGTTGGGATGGGAGTGGTGGGAGGGAAATCCAAAAGGGAGGGGAATTTTCATAATGGCTAATTTACACCTAGAATTTACTTGCTAATGATTCCTTCACTCTTGCATCCTACACACCCCTGCCAGATTATTCTTTTAAAAGTCCTGCTGTCATCATGTCATTCCACACCTTAAGCATTTGCAAGTGACATCTAATATATACAGCCCATACTCCAGAGTGCAAGACCCAGCCTCCTTCCCATGCTCCCAGGCCCAAACTGTTTCCTCATCAAGCTGGCTATAGCTCATCTTTTCAACTTTATTGTTCATTCATTCTTTTTCTCTGTATCCAACCAAATTAGTCAGCTATCCTCCAACTCCAGAGTAGTCTTATCAATCAACTTGTTTTGTTCCTTTCACCATTTCCCCTTCCTGAGATGTTTTTCTTTTCCTTTCAATTATTTCAGTCATACGATGGTACACATGAACTTCTAACAAACACATATCATACCTTAAAGGTAGTGATATGTAAGATATCGTAGCTGGTCAGAATGGACACTGAATCCCCAGAAAAGCTCTAGCCAGAAGGCTGGAATGGTGTCTAAAAGATCTTTCCAGGCCAGGCATCAATCCTACAGTTACTGGATCCTAGAAGGTGGAGGGAGGAGGGAAACTGTTGGGAATTCCTGGTAGAGATATGGCCAGCGCAGTAGCGGTACTGGAGTGGGCTTGGGGGGAGACTGCAATCAATGACACAGAAATATTTCATTATTTAACCTCTGAGATGAAAACACCTGGGGCACAGTGGCTGAACACATGTGTCAGGCTTTGCTGTTGCATCTCCAAGCTCAACTTAAGTTCCTGCACAACAACCCCAGAGGCAATGATCCCACCTCTCTCTAAATTATTTTAGTATGTTTTACCCATATCACTGGAAAATCTCATGGACAGAGGAGCCTGGCAGGCTACGGTCCATGGGGTTGCAAGAATCAGACATGACTTGATGACTAAATCACCACCACCCATTCCACTTGATAGGTAGTCATAACTCATAGCCTTGAATTGTTAACTGTCTTTTGAGGGTAATCATTTCCAAAACTAGAGTTACACTGTAACTCTGTTTCTTCCTAAATGTCAAGCATCTCTTTGCCTTTTTTAGGCAATCACTTATCCTATATTTATGAATGAAAATTGACCGAATGAGAAACTGGGAACTATATACACCATAATGTGGTCATTTCAAATGATCTCATTTATGAAGTGAGGGAGTTACTGACATCTTTGAGACTCTGAGAAGAGTTGCTGCTGCTGCTAAGTCGCTTCAGTCATTTCCGACTCTGTGCGATCCCACAGACAGCAGCTCATTGGGCTCCACCATTGCTGGGATTCTCCAGGCAAGAGCACTGGAATGGGTTGCCATTTCCTTCTCCAATGCATGAAAGTGAAAAATGAAAGTGAAGTCACTCAATCATGTCTGACTCAGCGGCCCCATGGACTGCAGCCTACCAGGCTCTTCCATCCATGGGAGTTTCCAGGCAAGAGTACTGGAGTGGGATGCCGTTGCCTTCTCCCTGAGAAGAGCTAGACACTTTCTTCTCAGAAATACCCACACAAAATTGTACATTCAATTTCGGGCGTCTCATATATCCCCTAAAGTCATTCAGAGGTTCCTGGGAGTCCATAGAATCTAGGTTAAGGTCTGTGATTTAAAAGGAATATTATAGAACCAGAACATAAACCTAGCGAATTAACTGGATTTTGTTTTGGTTTTGTACTTATAAGTCTATTTATAAGGAAATGGCCCTTATACAGGAGTACCAATATTTCATGTTCCTGTCTTACAGAAATTGCTTACATTTACAGCCAGACTGTGTTTCACCCAATGTACACTCCAAGTAAAGCTGGTTAATGATGACTATGAGTAGGCCTCAGACCTGAAGCTTTCAAAGCTCAATTTCTTTTATTAGCACTCTTGATTTTATAAACAGTGAAGCCCATCAACCCTGTTCGTACCCAAATCTCCTGGTAAACTTGAGTCTAGTAGGGTTTTACCAGGGATCTAAACCTTTTTTTTCATATGGAGGATAATTGCTTGACAATGATGTGTTGGTTTCTGCCGTGTAACAACATGAATCAGCCACAATCATCTATATATATATTATATATATATATACACGTCCCCTCCCTGAGAGCCTCCCTCCCCCTCTGTTGCACCTCTCTAGGTCATCACAGAGCACCAGCCTGGGCTCCCTGGGTCACGCAGCAGCTCTCCACCAGCTGTCTGTTTCACACCTAGCAGTGCTGCTGTGCATGCCAAGGCCACGGTCTCAGTTCATCCCACCCTCCCCTTCCCCCACTGTGTCCACACGACTGTTCTCTGTCTGCATCTCCATTCCTTCCCTGAAAATAGGTTCATCATTACTATTTTGAATAAGGTTTTGAAGCATCTTGGAGCAGGACAAGTGGCTCAGGCCACAACAAGGCCCTACAACTACTAAAGACTTAACCTGGATGCTCCCTTGGTAAGCCAGTGAGAAATATTTAGACAAGCTCATCCTAGGTCACCTCTGGGATCACAGTATCTCAGTGCCGATCTCCTTGCCTCTACCTGGAAGGCAGAAGAGCAGCAGGACCCACATGCTTGCCGTAATGGTCCAGTCTCCCCAGGAATGTGGTACTGCTGACTATGGTTTCAGCTGAAGTGCACACGTTGCCAGCTATACTCGTAGACATCACATAATAAATGCCAGCAACAATCTGGAGTGGGACCATCTTTGGTTGAATTCATTAACAGGTACCACTGGCCAAAGTATATCTAACTATGGAGAAAAGGAACATCGGAAAAGGCAAGATCAACTTTGTCTCAGACAGAATTTTGTTCAGCAGGGAGAGCAAACTTGGCCCATAAACTGAAACGTAGATGTGAACTATAAAACAGTGAGATCATCGTCACTAGAACTCTGTACGGAACTGACTCCCACCGAGTTACGCGCCATGACTCAAAGAGATGGGACTTCCATCAACTCCCCAAGGTAGTTAACTAGCCTCTTGTAATAAATTTCTTTCTTTCTGTAGGAAGAGCACTTATTTATAAGGGAGCTCCCTGCTATGGTAGAGACATGAAAGTCTAGAAAAATTATACTTCCTCATATTTTACACTGATTTCCTTTACTTCTTGAGAAAAGTAGAAAATCTATATACTATTAATATTAATCTTTGGATTGCTTTTGGAGCTCACTAGTAGTAAGAACACATTATTAATAGATGTGGGTAGTAAAGAAAATCCCAGAAGATAATAATGTGGAAAAACAGGGCAGGAAACGCCAATTAATATTAGAGCCAATCCGAAGAGATTAACTGAGAGACTAAGACTGATATACACACACACTCTCTCTCAGTCATGTTCAACTCTTTGCAGCCTCATGGACTGTAGCCCACCAGGCTCACCTCCACAGAATTTTCCAGGCAAGAATACTAGAGCAGGTTGCCATTTCCTACTCCAGGGGACCTACCCGACCCAGGGGTTGAAACTGTGTCTCTGGCAGCCTACCAGGCCTGTCTCTTATACACAGCTAGATGTGTATAAGAGACAGGAAGATAATAATGTGGAAAAACAGGGCAGTAAACGCCAATTAAAATTAGAGCCAATCCGAAGAGATTAAATGAGAGACTAAGATTAATATACACACACACTCTCTCTCAGTCATGTTCAACTCTTTGCAGCCTCATGGACTGTAGCCCACCAGGCTCATCTCCACAGAATTTCCCAGGCAAGAATACTAGAGCAGGTTGCCATTTCCTACTCCAGGGGACCTACCCGACCCAGGGGTTGAAACTGTTTCTTGCATTTCCTGCATTGACAAGTGAATTCTTTACTACCAGGGCCACCTGGGAAGCCCATACACACACTACTATGTAGAGAATCGATAATTAATAAGAACATACTGAATAGCACAGGGAACTCTATTCAATACTCTGTAATAACTTACATCTTAGAAAGAGTGGATATATGTGTACGTATAACTGACCCACTTTGCTGTACAGCAGAAACTAGCACAACATTATATATCAATTATACTCCAGTTTAAAAAATTAGATAACAATATTAGGACCAACTAAAAAAATTAAAATTAAAATAAGTTTTAATTCACACACACACACAAGATGTCCATCAACAGATGAATGGATAAAGAAGATGTGGTATATATATACAATGGAATACTTCTCAACCATAAAAAAGAATGAAACAATGCCATTTGCAGCAATACGGATGGAACTACAGAAGATCATACTAAGTGAAGTAAATCGGAAAGAGGAAGACAAATACCATACAATGTCATTTATATGCAAAATCTGAAATATAACAAATGGACTTAACTATGAAACAGAAACTGATTCACAAACAGAGAAAACAGGTTTGTGGTTGCCAAAGGGGAGAGGGGGTGCAGGATGGATAGAGTAGGAATTTGGTGTTAGCAGATGTAAACTATTATATATATAGAATTGATAACAGTAAAATTCTACCATTTGGCACAGGGCACTGTACTCAATATCCTGTGATAAACCATAATGGAAAATAAAAAAGAATGTTTATACATGTGTAACTAAGTCACTTTGCTGTATGGCAGAAATTATCACAACATTGTAAATCAACTACACTTAGACAACAATAACAAAAAAAAATTAGAGCTAATCTTTGGCTTTTCTGGCCAAAGACCAAAGTAATATTACTGAGAGACACAAAAAAAAACAGTAGATATTTTCCAAGAACTCTTTGGAGAAGTTACATAACTCTCTGGACACACGTCGAAGAGAGGGTATGCAATAAAACAGGCTGTGACTCAGTGCAGCCCTAGTTTTCATCCACTTTGACAACTGTGATGGGATATGGACGTGCCTGAAAAGGAGAAAATGAATTCTCTCTGTGACATTCTGTATAGCGCAAACACTGTGATGACGATGTGAGATCAAGGGCATCTCGGGTGGTCGAGGGAATGAGCGTCAGGAGAAGTAATTCCCCTGCTCTTGTGCAGCTAATTCAACATGCTCTCAAAACCAAGCTACAAGAAGCAAGGAGTCGTGGTGAGAAGGATGGCATGGTGGGGAGAAGGGGAAGCAGAGTTGCTTGACTGTCTTCTGCTGTTTCTTGACGTATGGTAACCCCTGTGCAATGAGTGAAACACACAACTTCTCTCCAACAATCTGTCTTGGTTATTGGGCACAGGGTTGAAGGAGCATTAAGCCTGCTGTTTTAGCACTCTTGCCCATTCTCTCCACCAAACGGCCATCTGGCCATTATCAGAAGAGTGACTAAGGGGCTGCCTTGTGCACAGAAGCAACCTGGGAATACTTGTTGAATAAGGTAATAAGAATCAACTCATGGTCTTGACCACACTCTTTACCTATTTACACCAGAGCCCTGGCTCTGAGATGGCCTGCTCCCTGGGAGAACAGCAGCTATGTCTGAGAATAAAAAACAACTCAAAGAATTTTAGGCTGCCAAAATCCAGAAATGTTGGGAAACTTTCAAGTGAAATAGTAGTAAAAGGCCTTAACTATGGGTTATAGGATTACTATTAGAAAATGTTTGGTAAGATGAATGGACAAAGAAAATGCAGTAAATATGTACAATGGAGTTATCATTTTAAACAGGACGTAAATTCTGACATAAGCTACAACATGGCTGAACCTTGAAGACATTATTCAAGATGAAATAAGCTAGTCAAAAATGGATAAATATTGTATGATTCAATGTTTATATGAGTACTGAGAAGAGTCAAATTTATAGAGACAGAAAGTATAATCACGGTTGCCAGATGCTGGGGTTGGGAGAAATGGAGGATTTGATATAGCATTTCAGTTTGGGATGATAAAAAGGCCTGGAGATGGATGATCATTACACGACAGTGTGAATGTACTTGGTGCCGCTGAAATGTAAGCTTAAAATGGTTACTGGGAAATTCCACTTGGGCTTCCCTGCTGGCTCAGTGGTAAAGAATCCACCTGCCAAAGCAGGATGTGGGTTTGATCCCTGGGTTGGGAAGAACCCCTGGAAAAGGAAATGGCAACCCACTCCAGTACTCTTGCCTGGGAAATCGCACAGGCAGAGGAGCCTGGTGGACTACAGACCACGAAGTTGCGAAGAGTCAGACATGACTTAGCAACTAAACAACAACAAAATTCTGTTTTACCACAATTAAAAATTGTAGTCCTATTTGCATGTTAGTTTTGTATATGATGTGAGAGAATCAATCACTGTTTTACCGTTTCCAGATCAATGGGGTAAAAAGAAGACTGATTTGTGTATCTGGCATTAAATTTCTCATGTATCTGGGAAGTGAGCTAAAGTTATTTCTCACACGGGAATTCAAGAAAGAGGAGACTCAGAATGTTGAAAGAACTTGATCATACTGTGAAATCGGAAGAGAAGACAAAAGAGGAAGGAGGAATAAGAGGAGGAAGAAAATGACTCCCGACCTTGGCACTTTCATACGCATTCACTCCCACAAGCTTCCACACACACTATGTTCCCAGCTTTGGATCCAAGATATAAATGCAACCAAGTTGAAATCTGACTTTCCAATCTAATTTCCCAGAACTCCCTTACACTAGTTCCTTCAGCCATTTCAGTCTGGTTAGCCTTAGAAATTCCTGTCTCCTCTCTTCATTCACAGAGTCTCAGAGTTGGAGAATTCAGAGGTCATGCGGTCCAACTGTTAGCCAGATGCTTGAATCCTCTCTACACAATTGTTCCTTCAGTAGGGCTGGCACCCTACTCAGTTGATCTTTCACTCAATTTTTTTTAAGTTGGGTCACAGACTATTCTTACAAAATAATTACTTTCAGGACAAAAAGAAATAAGCACACTCTAAAAGTCAAGTTTTTCTTACTTATTAATTTTATCTTAAAAGAATATTAAAATCCAGTTATAAAACATTGTCTATAGTGATCCCATTTTTTTCCCCTTCCAAATGTGTGTCTGTATATACCTAGTAAAAAGTCCCCACAGAAATATATAGTTTCTGTGCAAGTAAAGTCATGGGTGCTCTTTATTTTCTCCTTTGTTTATTTGTATCTTGTAATTTTTATTCAACTGAGGTTAATTATTTTTTCAATAAAGAAGAAGAAAGTACCTATAAAGTGTGTTTATTCATGTAAGTGAAAAGAATTGAAGTGGTGACTAGTTATATAATGATACAATATTTGCAACACACAAAAAACCATGAATTAACTTTGAAATGTACTTGGGAGAATTGAGTGTAATCAGACAAATGGAGTGAAGGAATTGGTGATAGCCTTCTGTTTCCAAGGACAGAGAGATTAGTATTCATAGGATCAAAACTAAACCATAATACATAAATTTAATGTTGGAGATCACACAGTACAAAGGACTGGGCATTATCTGAGACAATTGTCATTTTTCTCTTTGCTTGATTCTCCACCCCACTCCTTTATTCAATACATGTTGAACCTTAGGGTTTATCTTATGTCACACCTGGTGTTAAGACTTGAGTGGGAATTCAGAGATGACTAAGACACAATCCTTGCTCTCAAGGCACTCACACTTTTCCTATTTGGCTAGAAAAGTGCTCCAGTAGGCAACCTGATGCAGTCTTCGAAGGTATTTTCAGAAATACTTTGGTTAGGGGCTTCCCTAGTGGTCCAGTGGCTAACATTCCTCACTCCCAATGCAGGGAGCCTAGGTTCAATTCCTGGTCAGGGAACTAGATCCCACATGCTGCAGCTAAGAGTTCTCATATTGCAACTAAAGTTCCACATGCGGCAACAAAAATTGAAGATCTCCTGTGCCCCAACTAAGACCTGGTGCAGCCAAATAAATGTTGAAAAAGAAAAAGGAAAAACTTTAGTTTACCACATCCCATTGTCTCTGCACACCTCACAGTTACCTACAGGAAAAGCCCGGGAGCTCTTTCTGTGTTGGCATCTTCAACTTCTGATATCACTGGTGTGGGCAGAGCCCATGCACCCCCGACTGATCTGTTTTGGTGAGCTTTGGCCTGGACTTATTAAATATTTATGTTTTTCTAATTTAATTTTTTTATACACCAGAAACATTTTGTATTGGGGTACAGCTGATTAACAATGCTGTGATAGTTTCAGGGGAACAATGAAGGGACTCAGCCAAACATATACATGTATCCATTCTCCCCCAAACATCCCTCCTATCCAGGTTATCACATAACATTGAGCAGAGTTCCATGTGCTATACAATAGGTCTTTGTTAATTATCCATTTTTAATATAGCAGTGTATACATGACCTTGCCAAAGGCCCTACTATGCCTTCCCTCCTGCAACCATGAGGTTCATTTTCTATGTTTGTGAGTCTCTGTTTTGCAAGTAAGCTTGTTTGTATCATTTCTTTGTTAGATTCCACAATAAGGTATGTCATATGACATTCCTCCTTCACTGTCTGTAAGTCAGACAGAGGGGGAAAATTATTAAATATTTGTAACCTGGGCACTCTTCCTCAAGGAAAGACTCAGTATTCCCAGGGATGCCCTGTCTCCAAGGACACACTCTTCTCTACCTTGACTTTCTGTTCAATAGCCATAAGCAAGATCTTTGAATGTCCTTCTACACCCTTTCTTCTCATGATGAACATAAGAAAGAACTAGAAACAAAGGTGAATAAAAGACTTAGATTCAATCAAATACACTTGAAAGCTCTTATCCTCTCATCTGTTCATCAAATTCAGGAGCAAACCTCCAAACCAAAATATTCCCAAGTCAGCACACTTCTCCCCCTTCTTTAGAGCTACTACCACTATCCATGACACCATCCCATTTCTTTCTCTGGACATCTGCAGGGCCTCCTTAAACGACTTCTTGTTTTCGTTCTTAACCCACCATGAGTTATTTTCTGAATAGATTCCAAAGGGATATTGCTAAAGAGTAGATTAAATCATGGCTTGCATGTTTGCTAAATTTCCTCTGTCCAACTCTGCAATCCTATGGACTGTAGCCTGCCAGGCTCCTCTGTCCATGGGATTCTCCAGGCAAGAATACTGGCGTTGGTTGCCATGTCCTCCTTCCAGGGGATCTTCCTGACCTAGCAATGGGATCCACATCTCTTATGTCTCCTGCACTGGCAAGTAGGTTCTTTACCACTAGCACCACCGAGGACATCTCCTGCTTAACAACCAATAGCTTCCTACTGCATGTAGATGAGACGGCACTGCTGAAGTGACTTCCATAACCACATAGTACTGGTCATTGCCTGCTTTTCCCGTGTCACTCAGTTCCATCGCTGTGGTCTCCTTTCTGTCCCTGGAGTAGAGGACAAGTTCATAATTGCCTCAGAGCATATTTTCCAGCCTTTCAGTCTATCTGGCATACTTGGCCATTGATCTTTGCCTGATGCTTCCTTCACCTCATTCAGATCTAAGCTTTAATTTCACCTCCCCAGAGAAGTCTTTCCTGACTTTCTTTTCTGGAAGCTTCCTAGTCTTTCTCTATCCTATCACCTTACTTTATTTCTGCAAAGCACTTATCATTATCTGGTAATTTTCTCATTTATTTATTTATTGCTTTATTAATCTGTCACTGTCTCTAGAATATAAGTTCCACAAAAGCAGTAACTTTTTATGTTTTATTCATTACTGTTTTGGGATTGATGTCTGGCACAAAGTAAATGTGAAACAAGTAAGTGCTGAATAAAGTTGCTAAATGTGTAAGAGAAAATATTTGTAGATTTGGTGAGCTTAATATTATACCCATTCTAAGTCTATCTAAATGAAGTTGCTCAGTCATGTCCGACTCTTTGCGACCCCATGGACTGTAGCCTACCAGGCTCTTCTGTTCATGGGATTTTCCAGTCAATAGTACTAGAGTGGATTGCCATTTCCTTCTCCAGCGGATCTTCCTGACTCAGGGATCGAACCCTGATCTCCCACATTGTAGACAGATGCTTTAACCACCTGAGCCACCAGGGAAGTCCCTATTATACCCATTACACAAGCTCCTTCATTCACTCACTTACTCAAAAACAATTTATTGAATTAGTTATATACCAGGTAGTATTTCAGAAAACAAAGACAAATATAACCAAATTCTTACCTTCCTGGATACTTAGAATTCCTGTACTCAAAACTGGGGAATATAACCAAGAAAAGATTTATAATATCATGTCCTAAGTGCTATATTAAAAATGTGCATAGAATGATTGGGCATGTGGGCTCTTTGATGTGGTGAGTGGGCTTTCTCTAGTTGCAGAGCCCGAGTTCCACAGCCCTCTAGTTGAGGTATGAGGCTTAGTTGCCCTGTAGAAGGTGGGAATCTTAGTTCCCTTGCCAGGGATTGAACCCGTATCCCTGGCATTGGAAGACAGATCCTTAACCACTGGACCACCAAGAAGATCCAATCATCCTGAAGAATGAATTCACCAAATATGTTTCAGAGAGAAGAAACACATGAGAGAGAGTTGAGAAAATGAATGGCACCTTTGGGGAGGGTGGAAATATAGGTTACTATCAAATTTTAGTGTTTAAACTTTATTCTGGAGGATTTTAAGAAAGGGAGGACATTCTCTGACTTGCATGTAAAAAGACTCTTCTTGTATCAGAGTAACAAATTAATAGAAGGCAGAAATGTGGCAGAACACAAAATAGTCAGAGGATGACAACTGGACTAACGTAGGGGCTGAGAGAATGGAGAGGAAAGGACAGATTTCAGGCATATTTAGGGAGCAGAAGTAGTCGAATTTGGGGACCAGTTAGAGCTTTTCAGGTTATGAGGTCTGTGAGGATGCAGGATTGATAGACATAATTAGATCTACTGGCCAAAATATCTAAGTTCGTAATAAATAAACAGATATGTGAATAAAAAAGGCAAAGTCTAAAGTCAGTGCCAGTTTCCAGTTTGGGCATCTGATGTTACTGATACCATTACCAATATACGGGTAGGCTTAGAAAGAGGAAGATAAATTCAGATAGGAAATACTGGATGTGGGGCACTTGCAAGCAAGTTTTGGGCTGTCCACATTTCCTCTGCATTCTGCTTGCAAATAAAATGGTTCCTTTTTTAGTTCCTCTCTATTTTATGACACCTTTTTATCTCAAGCTAAAAGAAGCCATTTGGCACCTTCAGTGTTGTCATCAGCCATCTCCAGTTTACTAGAAAGAAGTTGACTGTGTCACTAATTTTTCTACTGCTACCTTATATCAGTTGCCCTTTTTGAAGCCTTCCAGCCTCCACTGATAGTTTCCCTGCCACCTCGTTAGCCTCAGCCTACTGCCTGATTCCCAAACCAGTATTTTAAGGTTTTGTTGCAAGAACAGCCCAACTCCTGTTTCAGTTATCTATTGCTCTATACATAGAGCAAAACACTCTATGCCACCCAATTACTGTTTGAAACAACAATAATTTATTGAAAGAAAGAAAGTGTAGTTGCTCAGTCAAGTCCGACTCTTTGCAATCCTATGGACTGTAGCCCACCAGGCTCCTCTGTTCATGAGATTTTCCAGGCAAGAATACGGGTGTGAGGTGCCATTTCCTTCTCCAAGGGACCTCCCAGACCCAGGGATTGAACTCGGGCCTTCTGCATTGCAGGCAGACTCTTTACCTTCTGAGCCATCAGGGAATCCCTAATAATCTATTATTTCTTATAATTTCTCTGTTTAGCATGCTGGATGATTTTGCTGGTCTCACCTGAACTATGGGCTGCTGGTCATGTGACTCTTTCCAAGCAAAAGCCAGGCTGGCCTGGAAAGTCCAAGACCTCACCACATTTCTGAGAACATCATGCTGTCTGCTGACAGAGGAGCTTTGTTTTTCCTCTACATAATCCCACATTCTCCACTAGCTAATCTGGATGTCTTCACAGCATGATGATCAGGGCTAACCAGGTCCCAGACAGTGAAGAAAGAGACTCATTTCCTGAGGAAGTCAATGCAAGGTCATATTACACAGGGACATAGAAACGGAGAGATATGATTCATTGAAGGTCATTAGTATAATAATCTATCGCACTCATTCATCCCTATGTAAAATACGCCATCGCTGCGTCTGTCACGACTGAGAAGCTGGCTGCAGCAGCCAGCCCCAACACAACACTGCTCTTGCTTAGTTTGATGCCAGTAAAACAGATGATCTGTGTCCTGCCTGTTTTAGTAACTATTTCTGTGCCAGTCTCGTGTGATGCATCTGATTGGTGTGATTTCCATACTCACCAAGCAGAAAGGAAGCTGGAAATTATGATCTTGGATTCTCCATTAATATGGCAAGATTTCTACCATAGCTAGCCATCAAAATATGAAGAATGTGTTCAAAAATTCCAGTTAGTCACAAATAACAGATATCTTTCTCTCTGTAGTCGCGAAGTTGTGTCCGACTCTTGCAACCCCATGCACTTTAGCCAGCCAGGCTCCTCTGTCCATGGGATTCTCCAGGCAAGAATACTGGAGTGGGTTGCCATTTCCTTCTCCAGGGGCTCTACTGACCTAGGAATCAAACCTGGGTCTCCTACATTGCAGCCAAATTCTTTACTGACTGAGCTATAAGGGAAGCCCTAACAGATATCTGCTATCTATCAAACCTTAACAGTTATCTGCTATCTATCAAATCCTTAAGTAAAGTATAAAAACATTTGACTACCTTAAGTGGTGATGTTGTAGCAAATAAAGGAAAAGAGCTCTAAGTGGAACTGAGGCTTATCACACACTTACCTGATGCTTAATCAGAGCAAGGGCAAATAGCATGTTATTGAAAGTCTGTGCCCAAAAAGCCCAGAAAATGGCAGCAAACTGAGTCACGGTTCACATGTTACTTGGAGCAGCAGAGAGAATACAAGATTTCATGCAACATTTCTAGAGAAAAATGACTCATATTAAAAAGTAATTTTTATAAAGGATACAATCATATTTCTCAATAAAATATAAAATGAACACATATTTCATTGTAACTCATTAATTAATTAGGAATGCAGTAAAATGCTAAAAAAAGGAAAAACAAATAGAGAGTTCCCTGGCAGTCCAGTGGTTAGGCCTTGGTGCTTTCACTGCCATGGGCCCAGGTTCCATCCCTAGTCAGGAAACTGAGATCCCACAAGATATAGAGCATCAGGAATGCTGAAATTAATTAACTAATAGACACAAAACTGACCAATATCCACAGGGCAATAATTGTATCTCCATTGGACAACTTTACTTAACATCTGTATGGATGAGGATAAGTTACATTACTGTCAGCTTTATTTAATTTACAAGGTTGTGAAATAGCTCACAGATAATGAAAGACAAGAATATCTATAAAGTCCGTTAGAGTAGAGAAAAAGTTATGCACTCAGTTCAGTCATTCAGTCGTGTCCAACTCTTTGTGAACCCATGGACTGCAGCACAGCAGGCTTCCCTGTCCATCACCAACTCCCGGAGCCTACTCAAACTCATATCCATTGAGTTGGTGATGTCATCCAACTATCTCATCCTCTGTCATCCCTTTCTCCACCTGCCCTCAATCTTTCCCAGCATCAGGGTCTTTCCAAATGA
Organism: Madoqua kirkii; assembly: GCA_006408675.1. Taxonomy (NCBI): domain Eukaryota; kingdom Metazoa; phylum Chordata; class Mammalia; order Artiodactyla; family Bovidae; genus Madoqua; species Madoqua kirkii. The sequence goes on from SJYC01042787.1 coordinate 52,900, forward strand.
GCCAGCTCTTAGCATCAGGTGGCCAAAGGGTTGGAGTTTCAGCTTCAGCATCACTCCTTTCAATGAATATTCATGATAGATTTCCTTTAGGATGGACTGGTTGGATCTCCTTGCAGTCCAAAAGACTCTCAAGAGTCTTCTCCAATACCACAGTTCAAAAGCATCAATTTCTTGTCGCTCAGCATTTTTTATAGTCCAACTCTCACATCCATACATGACTACTGAAAAAACCATAGCCTTGACTAGATAGACCTTTGTTGGCAAAGTAACTTGCTATCTAGGTTGGTCATAGCTTTTCTTCCAAGGAGTAAGAATCTTTTAATTTCATGGCTGCAGTCACCATTTGCAGTGATTTTGGAGTCCCCCAAAATAGTCTGTCACTGTTGCCATGAAGTGATGGGGCCAGATGCCATGATCTTCGTTTTCTGAATGTTGAGTTTTAAGCCAAATTTTTCACTCTCCTCTTTCACTTTCATCAAGAGGCTCTTTAGTTCTTTGCTTTCTGCCATAAGGTTGGTGTCATGTACATATCTGAGGTTATTGATATTTCTCCCAGGAATCTTGATTCCACTTTGTGCTTCATCCAGCCCAGCATTTTGCATGATGTACTCTTCATATAAGTTAAATAAGCAGGGTGACAATATACAGCCTTAATGTACTCCTTTCCCGATTTGGAACCAGTCTGTTGTTCCATGTCCAGTTCTAACTGTTGCTTCTTGACGTGCATACAGATTTCTTAGGAGGCAGGTCAGGTTATCTGGTATTCTCATCTCTTTCAGAATTTTCTAGTTTGTCATGATCCACACAGTCAAAGGTTTTGGTGTAGTCAATAAAATAAAAGTAGATGTTTTTCTGGAACTCTCTTGCTTTTTCAATGATCCAGCAGATGTTGGCAATTTGATCTCTGGTTCTTCTGCCTTTTCTAAAACCAGCTTGAACATCAGGGAGTTCACGGTTCACGTATTGCTGAAGGCTGGCTTGGAGAATTTTGAGCAATACTTTACTAGCGTGTGAGATGAGTCTAATTGTGTAGTAGTTTGAGCATTCTTTGGCATTGCCTTTCTTTGGGACTGGGATGAAAACTGACCTTTTCCAGTCCTGTGGCCACTGCTGAGTTTTCCAAATTTGCTGGCATATTGAGTGTAGCACTTTCACCAGCATCATCTTTTAGAATTTGAAATAGCTCAACTGGAATTCCATCACCTCCACTAGCTTTGTTTGTAGTGATGCTTCCTAAGACCTACTTGACTTCACATTCCAGGATGTCTGGTTCTAGGTGAGTGATCACACCATCATGGTTATCTAGGTCATGAAGATCATTTTTGTATAGTTCTTCTGTGTATTCTTGCCACCTCTTCCTAATATCTTCTGCTTCTATTAGGTCCATAGGATTTCTGTCCTTTATTATGCTCATCTTTGCATAAAATGTTCCCTTGGTATCTCTAATTTTCTTGATGAGATCTCTAGTCTTTCCCATTCTGTAGTTTTCCTCTATTTCTTTGCATTGATCATTGATCACAGGATTTCTTATCTCTCCTTGCTCTTCTTTGGAACTCTGCATTCAAATGGTTATATCTTTCCTTTTCTCCTTTCTCTTTAGCTTTTCTTCTTTTCTCAGCTATTTTTAATGCTCAGACAAGCATTTTGCCTTTTTGCATTTCTTTTTCTTGGGGACGGTCTTGATCCCTGCTTCCTGTACAGTGCCATGAACCTTTGTCCATAGTTCTTCAGGCACTCTGTCTATCATATCTAATCCCTAGAATCTATTTGTCACTTCCACTGTAGGTCATACCTGAATGATCTAGTGGTTTTTCCCACTTTCTTCAATTTAAGTCTGAATTTGGCAATATGGAGCTCTTGATCTGAGCCACAGTCAGCCCTTGGTCTTGTTTTCGCTGACTGTATAGAACTTCTCCATCTTTGGCTGCAAATAATATAATCAATCTGATTTCAGTATTGACCATTTGGTGATGTCCATGTGTAGAGTCTTCTCTTGTGTTGTTGGAAGAGGGTGTTTGCTATGACAGTGTGTTCTCTTGGCAAAACTCTGTTAGCCTTTGACCTGCTTCATTTTGTACTCCAAAGCCAAATTTGCCTGTTACTCCAGGTAGCTCTTGACTTCCTACCTTTGCATTCCAGTTTCCTATAATGAAAAAGACATCTTTTGGGGGTATTAGTTCTAAAAAGTTTTGTAGATCTTCATAGAATCATTTGATTTCAGCTTCTTCAGCATTATCGGTCAGGGCATAGGCTTGGATTACCATGACACTGAATGGTTTGCCTTGGAAACGAACAGAGATCATTCTGTCATTTTTGAGATTGCATCCAAATATTACATTTTGGACTCTTTTGTTGACTATGATGGCTGCTGCTGCTAAGTCGCTTCAGTCGTGTCCAACTCTGTGTGACCCCATAGACAGTAGCCCACCAGGCTCCCCCGTCCCTGGGATTCTCCAGGCAAAACACTGGAGTGGGTTGCCATTTCCTTCTCCAATGCATGAAAGTGAAAAGTGAAACTGAAGTCGCTCAGTCGTGTCCAACTCTTCGCGATCCCATGGACTGCAGCCCACCAGGCTCCTCCTGGGATTTTCCAGGCCAGAGTACTGGAGTGGGGTGCCATTGTCTTCTCCGCTATGATGGCTACTCCATTTCTTCTAAGGGCTTCTTGTGCACAGTAGTAAATAAAATGGTCATCTGAATTAAATTCACCATTCCAGTCCATTTCAGTTCACTGATTCCTAAAATGTTGATGTTCACTCTTGCCATCTCCTGTTTGACCACTTTCAATTTGCCTTGATTCATAGACCTATCATTCCAGGTTCCTATGACGTATTGTTCTTTACAGTATTGGACTTGACTTCCATCACCCGTCACATCCACAACCGAGAAATGTTTTTGCTTTGGCTCCGTCTCTTCATTCTTTCTGGAGTTATTTCTCCACTGATCTCTAATTGCATATTGGGCACCTGCTAACCTGGTGTTCATCTCTTTGTGTCATATCTTTTTGCTTTTTCATACTGTTCAAGAGGTTCTCAAGGCAAGAGTACTGAAGTGGTTTGCCATTCCCTTCTCCAGGGGACCACATTTGTCAGAACTCTCCACCATGACCCATCCATCTTGGGTGGCCCTACACGGCATGGTTCATAGTTTCATTGAGCTAGACAAAGCTATGGTACAAGTAAAGAGCACAATATACAAGACTTAATTTTCCATTGAAAATGCTACCAGTAAACTCTTGCTCACTTTAAAGTCTTTCACATTATTTTCTGATCTTTTAATGGAGAGAAAAACTGATTCTTGAGCTATGTAAGTCCACATTTGCCTGTATTTCCACAAACAGATTAAGAGAAAAAAAAACAGAAATTTCTATTTCAAATTAAAATTTACAAAGTCTTGAGAGACACTTGCTTCTACTCTACTGGTGAGAACAAGGTATTAGCTACAAAACCATAGTTCAAAAAAAAATCATAACACCTGAAGTGAATGCAATGTATGTCAATTACATGTCAATTTATATATATACATATATATATATATATACATATATCAGAGAACTAAGAACACCCCCCAAAATTTTCCCTTAAGTTAATTAAATTATAGAAAGTAATAAGCCCATTCTAGAAGAGATGAGGCTCACAGCTGCTTTCATTGCTAGCAGACAAGAGAGAGAAGGAGAAAGTCATAGATTAGACTGATGCAGTCAACTAGACTAGCAGCCTAACAGAGGAAGCAATTTGTTTACCTCAGTCTCAACTGAAATCTCCACTCAAAATCTTCGGCATATAATAAAAATTTATTTATAAGACACATAAAGAAGCAAGATGTGACCTAATTTTAAGAGAGAATGTAGTCAAGAGAGCAAACCTAAAATTGAAATTATAGACCAGAGACAGGAACTTTAAGGTAACTATGTTAAAAATGTTCAGTGATTTGGTGGACAAATTAGATAATATGCATGAATAATGGATAATTTCTTTAGAGATGGAACCTGTCAAAAAGAACTCACTGTAAATATCTGAAACAAAAAACCAAGAAATATCAGTTTGACAAGCTCAACAGAAGTCTGCACAGAGCAGAGGAAAGGATCAACTCAAATACAGGTGAAAACATAGAAAGAAAAGAGGAAAACAAAATGGAAGAGTGGATCCAAGAGTTGTAGCAACAAATGATCTAACATATATTATATGTACTGGATCCCCACAAAGAAGGGAGAAAGAATGGGAAAAAGCAGCATGTGGAGCTTCAGGGAAAATGGAACCCTGGGAAGAGCTTGGAAGTTCCTTACACCTTCTCACAAATTTTGTCCTATGTAGCTCTATCATCTGGCTATTTCCGAGTTCTATCCTTTTAAAATAAACTGGTAACCTAATTACATTGACAATGATTGGCTATGGAGACAAAACTCCCCTAACTTGGTCAGAAAGATTGCTCTGAAGCAGCGTTGCACTCCTTAGCACATCTTTCTTTGCACTTGCTGCCAGAATTCTTGGCTCAGGTTTTGCACTAAAGCACAAGACAGCATGACCAGGAACACCTTGAGAAAACAAAGAACCTAGCTGCCAACCTTTTTCAGAAGCACATTTCCCAACCTGTGATGCTGAAGTTATTTCATTGGTTCCTTGAGTCCATTCAGGCACCAAGTCATTAGAACAATAACACATCTAACATATCCTAAGAAAGTCACTGGAAAAGAAAATACACCATATGATTCCATTTAAACGGCAGTCCCAAATAGCCAAAACTTATTTGTGATGACAGAAATTAGAACAATGCTTACCTCTGGTTGTTTGAAGGGTATTGTCTGGAAAGGAGCTACAGGAAAAGTTCTAAGAGCCGGAAGTGTTCTATGTCTTATTTAATCAAAACTCACTGGACAAACCATCTAAAGTCTGTGCATTTTATGTAAATTATACCTCTACTAAAAGAATAATAAAGAAAAAATGTAAAAAATAAGTCTTTAAAAAGTAATCTAGGCCTAGTTCTTAAAAACAAAAGTTGTCAACATTCTGAACTCTTTTAATGAATGTTCAATAAAACACATCAGTCTAACATCATCTTCTTCCAACCCAAGAACTTAGACATGGTGGTGCAAGAAATGAGAAAGATTCTGAATCACCAGAGAAAAACTATTTTAATGCAACCAGCTTGCATGATATCATGTCTGACTAGAATACAGGAATGGAGGAAAGAGTTCCCTTTTTCACTAATAATAAAAATAAACCTAAGATTAGTCAGCTACCAAGTAGAACATAATGTTACTTTTTCTCCAACATTTTCATATTAAAGAAAAAACTCAGTTTCATGGTGCATAGAAGATCTTTTTAGAAAGATTTCCAAAAGCAGAATAAGAATTTTCATACTCTAAAAGGAGTGTTGTTTTATTTTAATGAAGTATAAAATCACTTAGAGGAAAAATTTCTTCTTAATATTTCTCTTTCCTTTCTTCCTCTCTTTTTCAGCCTTCCTCTTCATGATTGTTCTCATATCTTGATTTCATTAACAAAAAATATTGTTGTACATTATGTAAGGTACTGGTTTGTGACTGTAAACCAACCAACCAAATAAATAAAAAGCAGTAAGAGAAGTTTGTATAAAATAAAAGTTAATTTCTCTCCCACAAAACTTTGCAAGCACAAGGGTGTGACAGCATCAGTGTCAAGAATTCAGAGTTTTTACATTGTTGATCTCCCATCTCTAGGGTGCCTCCTTCATATATGTTGTCCGTGTCCATATGCCAGGTAGCAGAATTAGTATTCATCAGTTCTTTGTATTTGATTGGCCAAAAATTAGTGGAGAACAATTAGCAGAAGGGATCACAGTTTCTTCTGATACTCCATAAGTCTGACCACTGGGAAATAATTACCTTTTATATTTATATTAGAATGCAAGAAGTTTGGACTGCCATTCCAGTATGGCAAAGCAAAAACACCTCTTGACCCTCATTGTCATTACACAAAAATCTCACTGGAATCATGGTAGAAAAATGCTTAAAAGAAAAACCTCAAAAATTTACAAGCATAAAGAGGGTGGGAGAGGAGATAATAGCTGCTGAGAGACATCAACAAAACAGACAGGATAACTTAGCAGACTAGTGGAAGAAAAAATGAAATGTGCAGTAAGAGTAAGGATAGAGAATGCCGAGAAGCATGTGGATTAAGTCACCAAATCCCTTAAAGCCCAGAAATTAGGGCCACAAATTGTCTTCCCACAACAGGGGAAGCAGATGAAGCTGTAAACAAGAGGAGTGGCTGGTGGTTGGCATAAAAGCAGTTCAACCACTAGATCTCCTCACTACCCTGCGCAGCCAAGAAATAGACCCTCTTCCTCTGCAAAGGACCCTAGAGATATCTCCAAGCAAATTTGAGCAGATAGCTTCATCAACATGTTTGCCTACATGGAAAGCTGCCGTATAATTCTGCAGGAAGGAGGTTTAGAGCTGAAATAGCAATATAGGCAGAGAAAACTGAACAAACAGGGGAAAAGGCAAGTATTACCTTCAGAGATAGTATCTTTAGAGAAAATATCCATCTTATACAGGAATGCATATTTAATCATAGTATCTTACCTGACTCAGCTAAAGAGAGCCATTTACGTATATGCATAGTCATAGTAGTATAAGCACTTAAATAAATGTTATACTTCAACTATACTGGGAGGATGAGGATAGGAAAGTGTGGAAATGATAAGAAGGAGATAAGAGACCTAAATCTTTATTTTTCTTAGTAGAAAACCAGTGGATAATAAATTAAAGTTAAAAATTAAGAAATAGTACTATAAGCATATTATAACAGAAATGCAGGGGTGTAAATACCTAAAGAAACTACTGAAAGAATCTAAAATGATTGACACGAAGTAGAAATTAAATGGGTGGGGCAGATTAAAGAGGGGTCAGACAAGAGGTTGCTATATTTTGTCTTACAGAACTGACTTTGCAAACTCTGATAAAATTTTTAAATTAAATGTAGGGAATTCCCTGGTGGTCCAAGAGCTTCCCCGGTAGCCCAGCTGGTAAAGAATTCACCTGCAAAGCAGGAGGCCCCAGTTCAACTCTTGGGTTGGGAATATCTGCTGGAGAAGGGATAAGCTATCCATTCCAGTATCCTTGAGCTTACCTGGTGGCTCAGCTGGTAAAGAAAGCACCCACAATGTGAGAGACCCTGGTTCGATTCCTGGCTTGGAAAGATTCCCCAGAGAAGGGAACGGCTACCCCACTCCAGTATTCTGGCCTGGAGAATTTCGTGGACTTCACAGTCCATGGGGTGGCAAAGAGTCAGATACAACTGAGCCACTTTCACTCACTGATAGTCCAGTGGTTAGGATTCTGTGCTCTCACTTGCTGAGGGCCCAGGATCAGTCCCTGGTTGGGGAACTAAGATCTTGCAAGCTGTGTGGTGCAGACCTCCCCCAAAATTTTTTTAATTAAGAGTGTTGACTTTTTAATTATAGCCACACTAGTAGGGTATGAAGTGGCATCTCATTGTAGCTTTGATTTGTATTTCTCTGATCACCAGTGATACTGAGCATCTTTTCATGTGCTTATTGGCCATTTGTATATCTTCTTTGGAGAAATGCCTGTTCAGATCTTTTATTATTTTTTATATTGCATTGTCTTTTTATTGATGAGTTGTAAGAGTTCTTTATGTATTTTGGATACTAGATCTTTATCAGATTTTGCAAATATTTTCTTCCATTCTGAGGGTTGTCTTTGCATGTTTAATTTTATAAGATACTACCAATCTGTTTTTTCAGGATGTGCTTATCATTTTTATTCCTACCAGCAATGTAAGAGTGTTCCATCTTCTATGCATTCTCATCAGCATTAGTGTTGTCAGTTTCTTTAATTTTAGCCATTCTGATAGATGCATCATGATATTCTAATTTTGTATTTTTAATGGCTAATGATGTTGAACATCTAAATGTGCTTATTTGCCAGCTATCTACTTTCTTCAGTGAGTTATACATTCTATTTATATGTTTGCCCACTTTCCAATTGGACTATTTTGGTTTTGAATGTTCTTTATTTTAGATTCTAGTCCTTTCTCAGATATATGAATTTCAAAGCTTTCTCCCAGTTTGTAGCTTGTCTTTTCATTTTGTTAACAGAATTTTGCCTAGAGCAAAGGAATAAAAAATGTTTTTTCATTTTGATGAGGGACAATTCATTAGCATTTACTTTTAACAGATAGTGTTTGGGGGTCCAATCTAAGATCTAGTCCTTTGGTCCTGAAGTCTCTGCCTAGTCAGATTCTGAAGATCTTCTCCTGTTTCTTTTTTCCTCTAAAAGTTTTGGTTTACATTTTACTTTGAGTACATAATCCATTTGAGCTAATTTTTAATAAAATGTGAGCTTTAAGTCTTATTTCATTTTTTCACCTGCAGATATTCAGTTGCTGCAGCACCATTTGGGGGGTATGCATGTGTGCATGCTAAATCGCTTCAGTTGGGTCCAGCTCTTTGTGACCCTAAGGACTGTAGCCTGCCAGGCTCCTCTGTTCATGGGATTCTCCAGGCAAGAATACTGGAGTGGCTTGCCATGCCCCCCTCTAGGGGACCTTCCCAACCCAGGGATCAAACCTGCATCGTTGACATCTCCTGCGTTAGCAGTTGGGTTCTTTGCCACTATCGCCACCTGGGAAGCCCTTTGGAGAGTAATCATTAGTTAAATCCGTTTCCCCTCTAACCTGCATTCACTAATCAATGTTTTCATTGTGGCTACAAAAGACTTGTCCTCCAAGCTGCATATAGTCTAAACAATATGATGTTGCCTGAGCAATTTTTCTACAAACTTGGAGTCATCTTCATTTAGCTTGAGCTAGCAAAGAGTCAGCTGTGTGTAGTTCCAGCTGAGCTGCTTAGCTGGATGAGATCACCAACCCTTCAATCGGGCCCTCAAGAGTGACCGCTTAGTGACCTTTGGGACACACAGAGTCCTGTAGCTCAGTCAGCCCCGTGCAGAACCGTTTTTATTGCCCATTCTCCAACACCTTTCCCCATGCTCTCCATGCCTCCGACTGCCCCGTTGCTTTATTTTTTATCCCAGCGTGAACCACTGTGCATGCTCAGTCATGTCTGACTCTTTGCAACCTCATGGGCTGTAACCCACCAGGCTCCATTGTCCATCGCCATTCCCAGGCAAGAATACTGGAGTGGATTGCCATTTCCTTCTCCGGGGGATCTTCCCCACCCTGGGATCAAACCCAGGTCTCTTGCATTGGCAGGTGGATTCTTTACCACTGAGCCACTTTTATCCCATAAATGCCCTAAGCCGCTTACCTTCAGGGAGACAGATTTGGGATTTGTTCTCCTGTCTCCTTCCTTGGTCTGCCTTGCAAATAAACCCTCTCTTTGCTGTAAACCTTGTTGTACTTCAGGCAAAATAAACCTGGTTCAGTAGCAAAAGTCTATTCCTGGTTTTCTTGCACTGAATTAACATTTCACGCTTGTCAAAAATTACTTGGACATATTTGAGTTTATTTCTCTATCTGTTCTATTTATCTACATGTCTACCCTTCAGCCAGTGCCACATTGTCTTGATCACTAGAGCTACTTGGTGGGCAAATTATATGAGGTAGTGTGATTCCTCTCACTTTATGCATCTTCTTCAAGGTTGTTTTAGCTATTTTAAGACCTGTATCTTTCCATATGCTTCCTAGGTGGCTCAGTGGTAAAGAATCCACCTGCCAATGCAAGAGACTTGGGTTCGACCCCAGGGTGGGGAAGATTTCCTGGAGAAGGAAATAGCAACCCAGTCTAGTATTCTTGCCTGGGAAATCCTGTGGACAGAGGAGCCTGGCAGGCTAATCTGTGGGGTCACTAAATAACAATGACAACATTTTCCATATAAATTTTAGAATAAACTTACTGAGGTGTACAAATGCCCTAATTTTAAATTAGTTAAATGTATATAATTTAAAAGAGCTATCTGCATGCATGCTAAGTTCCTTCAGTCGTGTCTGACTCTTTGTGACCCTATGAACCATAGCTCTCCAGGCCCTTCTGTCCATGGGATTCTCCAGACAAGAATACTGGAGTAGATTGCCATGCCCTCCTCCCGGGAATCCTCTTGACCCAGGGACTGAACTTGAGTCTTATGTCTCGTGCATTGACAGGCAGCTTCTTTACTACCAGCAAGGAAGCATTTATCACCACCTAGGAAGCCTAAAAGAACTATCTAGAGAATACTATTTGAGTCATACATTTGTCTTTTTAAATTATTTTGAGACATATAGAACAAGTTGGATTAATGCCTATGGCTGGCACCGATTGATTCTTTGGCATTATAGTTTAAAAAATTGAGTAATCCATTAAGTTTTTATATTGCTTCAATTAATGGGGGTAAGGAAGTGAAATGGCCATTTGTTTATAGACTTCTAGTGCCTCACATGAACATGCATGCATGCATGGTTTACTATAAATATGTTATTCAATCAAATTAACAAGAAAGAGATAACCAACTCAAAAGGAAGTGCAGAAAATAGTATAAACAGGCAATTTCACCAAAACGAATGAATATCTAATAAGGATATCTAATAAACTCATTAAAAGCATAGAAACACAAATTAAAGTCATAGGAGATCTTTGAGGGGGCAGGATCTTTCAAAATGCTAAATACGCACAGAGCCTGGTGGGTTGCCGTCTATGGGGTTGCAGAGTTGGAGACGACTGAAGCAACTTAGCAGCAGCAGCAGCTACTTCTGGAAATAGTTATTTTACAGAAAACATAAACACATACAGAAACATAGGGACTTGCCTAATGCTCCCATGGTTAACACTCTGCCCTCCCCATGCAGGGGCCTGAGTAAAGAGCTATCTGCATGCATGCTAAGTTCCTTCAGTCGTGTCTGACTCTTTGTGACCCTATGAACCATAGCTCTCCAGGCCCTTCTGTCCATGGGATTCTCCAGACAAGAATACTGGAGTAGATTGCCATGCCCTCCTCCCGGGAATCCTCTTGACCCAGGGACTGAACTTGAGTCTTATGTCTCGTGCATTGACAGGCAGCTTCTTTACTACCAGCAAGGAAGCATTTATCACCACCTAGGAAGCCTAAAAGAACTATCTAGAGAATACTATTTGAGTCATACATTTGTCTTTTTAAATTATTTTGAGACATATAGAACAAGTTGGATTAATGCCTATGGCTGGCACCGATTGATTCTTTGGCATTATAGTTTAAAAAATTGAGTAAGCCATTAAGTTTTTATATTGCTTCAATTAATGGGGGTAAGGAAGTGAAATGGCCATTTGTTTATAGACTTCTAGTGCCTCACATGAACATGCATGCATGCATGGTTTACTATAAATATGTTATTCAATCAAATTAACAAGAAAGAGATAACCAACTCAAAAGGAAGTGCAGAAAATAGTATAAACAGGCAATTTCACCAAAACGAATGAATATCTAATAAGGATATCTAATAAACTCATTAAAAGCATAGAAACACAAATTAAAGTCATAGGAGATCTTTGAGGGGGCAGGATCTTTCAAAATGCTAAATACGCACAGAGCCTGGTGGGTTGCCGTCTATGGGGTTGCAGAGTTGGAGACGACTGAAGCAACTTAGCAGCAGCAGCAGCTACTTCTGGAAATAGTTATTTTACAGAAAACATAAACACATACAGAAACATAGGGACTTGCCTAATGCTCCCATGGTTAACACTCTGCCCTCCCCATGCAGGGGCCTGAGGTAGGAAATGGCAACCCACTCCAGTGTTCTTGCCTGGAGAATCCCAGGGATGGGGGAGCCTGGTGGACTGCTGTCTACGAGGTCGCACAGAGTCGGACATGACTGAAGTGACTTAGCAGCAGCAACTGAATGTATAAAAGAAATATTGGGCTTCCCTGGTGACTTAATAGTAGAGAATCTGCCGGTAATACAGGAGACTTGGTTCAATCCCTGGGTCTTCCCAACCCAGGGAGATCCCTGGAGAAGGAAATGGCACCCCCCTCCAGTATTCTTGCCTGGAAAATCCCATGGACAGAGCAGCCTGGTAGGCTACAGTCCATGGGGTCTCAAGAGTCAGACTAAACCACCACTCACAGGACTAATATAATGCTGATCGACCAACAGTGACTTTGTTTCCCACTTAATTTATTAAGACTCTTAATTGATCAAGACTCTTTAGATTTATGCTATTTTTTCAGGGATTGATCCCAAATATTACTAAACAACCCCCTTGGCATTATAGACAAAGGCAAATCTGGTGCTCATTAATGAGTCATTTTCTTTGGCTCTCATAAAACAAACATGGGATTTCAGAGGCACAGAAGTGAGCATTAATCTACTATTAGACTGTAACCAGCAGCGTAAAAAGTCGACCATTTTTTCTGTAGGCAGGGTATACTGGCCATCTATTCCTAAGGGGTAAGAATTTTCAATTTATTTTCTGAAGACCTGTTGAATTTATTTCTATCCATGCCAACTGCCAGCAGCCTCCAGGGGCACTTGTAAATAGCCTTCTTTTGGTTGCCGTGTTTATTAGTCAAAGCTTTTGTCTGAAAGTGACTGAACAGCTGGCTATCTTAAGCAAAAAAGAAATTTATTGTAAGGTCATCAGAGCTGACCGAATTGATGAGAGTCCAGATGGCCCCACTTGAGAGATGAGAATAATCTCAGAGTAGACTGTTCAGCAAGGTTGAGCAAGAGAAACCATGACAATGGTCACTCAGAGGACAAGGAATAAACTTAACTTCACAACCTTGTGGGACAAAGTGTAGGACAGTGCCCAACCTCTCGACTGAATCTGTCAAGACCAAGATGGTTACTATCTCCCACTGAAAACACATGCATTGGGAGATATCTCAAAAGGTAGACGATGAGAGTGCTAGAACAAAATAAATACAGTTTCATGATGGCCATGGCTAAAGGCAAAATTGTAGACTATTATTAATATTAAGTTGTTAATATAGTATTATCAAGCCCCAATATTTTGGCCACTTTAAGTGAAGAGCTAACTCATTGGAAAAGACCCCAATACTGGGAAAGAGTAAAGACAAAAGGAGAAGCGGGGGCAGAGGATGAGGTGATTAGATAGTATCACCAACTCAATGGACATGAATTTGAGCAAGCTCCAGGCGATAGTGGAGAACTGAGGAGCCTGGCATGCTGCAGTCCATGGGATAACAAAGATTCAGACATGACCGAGTAACTGAACAACAACAAATGGTATTTTCACAATAACATCAGAGCGCAGTTGTTGAATTACCCTGCTTTTTACAGGATCACTGATTTTCATATAAGAATAATATATCTTCCTAGTATCAATAATTATGAAGTGGAAAGTGGTCTTGTTTCATTTGCAATCAATAAACAGCCAATTATTGGAGAAGAAAGTGCTCTAAAGTATATAGAGGGCAAAAAACAGGTTATTATGGATCTCTTTTCTTCAGCTATAGAAAGTTATAATTAGGTTTAAATAGGTAAATATGGTGGATTTAACAGATGCATTACTATTCTCTCCCTCCCAAAAGCCCACTGTGTGTGCTGTGCTGTGCTTAGTCGCTCAGTCATGTCCAACTCTTTGTGACCCCAGGACTACAGCCTGTCGGGCTCCTCTTTCCACGGGGATTCTCCAGGTGAGAATACTGGAGTAGGTTGACATGCCCTCCTCCAGGGGAATCTACCCAACCCAGGGATTGAACCCTGGTCTCCTGCATTGCAGGTGGATTCTTTACCAACTGAGCCACCAGGAAAGCCCCAAAAGCCCACTAAAAGACACTAAATGCCTTTTATATTTTATTTATTTTAAAATTCTGGCCCCACCTCTCGACTTGTGGGATCTTAGTTCCCAGACTAGGAATTCAACCCTTGCCCTCGTCAATGAAAGCACAGAGTCATAATCACTGGACTGCCTGGAAATTCCCTAAAGGGATATATTTTAAAAGATCCTTATCTAATATGAAGATTTTGGATGCTAGAAAGCAGATGTAAGAGTGCAACTACCTTAGCAAACAAGGAATTAAATCCCGTCTTAATAGTGAGGGAAGCTGAGAAGCAACAATTACACTGTATAGAAAACAAAATGCTCAAAAATTGATTGTGTCATAAACTTGCATAAGTGGCAAAATACTGAGAATTGGTTGAAAGAGTGTAGAGGAATCATCATAACCCCCAGATCTGTACCCATTGCTGATCAACTTAACCACCATTCTCCTCCTGTAGAAGACTCAAGGTCTTTCTGGTTTTTGCATTTTTTCCCCTTTGAAGAGGGCAAAGTAGATGTCTAGATAGGGAAAAAATCAATTACAATGGAGATGTACTTCAACGTACTTAAATGTACTTAGATGTACATGATGTACTTAAAACAGAGAGGTTAAGTGGATATTTTCATAATGAGTGATGAAGCCCTGGCTTCTTTCCCTGCTTGGCTTTTAGGTATGGCAGCCAGACTGTCTCTCCAAAGTAAATCATTGGAAGATTCTTATCTGGGGAACTGTTGGTTTTTAGCTGTTCAGTTGTATCTGACTCTTCTGGGATCCCACGGACAGTAGCCTATGCTTGGCTTTTAGGTATGGCAGCCAGACTGTCTCTCCAAAGTAAATCATTGGAAGATTCTTATCTGGGGAACTGTTGGTTTTTAGCTGTTCAGTTGTATCTGACTCTTCTGGGATCCCACGGACGGTAGCCTACCAGGCTCCTCTGTCCATAGGATTTCCCAGGCAAGATTACTGGAGTGGGTTGCCATTTCCTCCTCCAGGGGGATTGTTCTGACCTAGGGAGCAAAACTGCGTCTCCAACATCAGCAGGCAGATTCTTTATCACTGTACCACCTGGTAAGCCATCTGGGGAATAGGACCAGTCTAAAAGCTCAGACCTAGAAGGCAATGACACCCAACTCCAGCACTCTTGCCTGGAAAATCCCATGGACAGAGGAGCCGAGTGGGCTGTAGTCCACGGGGTCGCAAAGAGTCAGACACGACTGAGCAACTTTACTTTCACTTTTCACTTTCATGCATTGGAGAAGGAAATGGCAACCCACTTACTTGCCTGGAGAATCTCAGGGACGGTGGAGCCTGGTGGGCTGCTGTCTATGGGATCAGACAGAGTCCAACACGACTGAAGTGACTTAGCAGTAGCAGCAGCAAAAGCTCAGACCTAAGCTATGTTTCACAAAAACACAGCTCAGCCAAGTCACCCTAAAATGAAGATCGTGGCCAAAACCTGTGCACTCTAGGTCTCTGTTCCTTTTTTTACTTCCAGTGCTTAAATATGAACAAACACTGAAAGGTTACCAGGAATTGAGAAAGTATGCAACATGAAAAACAATGATGAAAATATATGAATGAAAGGAATGTGGAGGAAATGGAGACTGAGCAGAGAGAACAAAATTCAAAATCTAACAAACCAATATCCTCACATAGTTAAAAAGGATAGTATATCCACAAAATATAAATATCAACTTTTAAAATGATTAATTCCAGGAGAATAAGAGTGATGAGGGGCAGGGAAGGAATGACGGCAAAAATGAAAAGTTCAGTAGAAGTGTTGGAAGGTGAAGTTAGGTAAATCTCTCAAACAGTAAACAAAAAAGACAAGTGTGAAAGAGAAGAAAAGGTCAGGAAAACTAGAGGGTAAGAAAGGAATTTCTAACACCTACTATACAGTAACATGAAATGCTAGAAAGAAAGAACTTGAGAACCACAGACAAAGACAACAAAATAATCAAGAAAAACTCCCAGTGCTCAAGGGCGTAAATTCCAGATTCTAAGAGCCCATTGTCCAAGGCTAGGATGGGAAAAGTCTCTCAAAGAAGACACAACTTTGTGAAATTTCATAGTACCAGAGAAAAGGAGAAGATTTAACGAGATTCTGGGCTTGGGGAGACAGACACTTTAGGAATCAAAATCTCAGAAGCAATGTCATTATAATTCTGAAGAAGGTAATTTCTAACTGAGAAATCTATAAATTATCAATCAAGCATATCAGTCAGGAAGAGGGTGCCCTCAGGAGGATAATGGAGAAGGCTGAACAAAGCAACTGATTGTGAAGGTTCAGTCAGAGCCCATTACCACCAGGGCACAAAGAGAAGAATGAATTCCTAACATGCAGAGGGTGTAAGACAAGGGTTGCATCCTTTAGGAGAGGATGCAGATAATCGTCTCAAGCTGACAGGAAGGAGGCCAGGAAATAAAGGCCCTAGCCTCTCTCCCCTTGCCTCCCTTCAGTCTCCTTCCTGCCTGTTTCCCATGGGCCAGACACCCTGAAGATGAGGAACTCTAACAGTGTTGTTTGTAAACCTCAACTCCCAGGAGACTAAGCAAAGTGCAAGCAGGCAGAGTAAGTCATAAAGACTAGATCTGATTAAATATATAAAGTCTTTAGAACATTGGTCATCACTATTTATTTATTTATTTTTGGTTGTGCTGGGTCTTCATTGCGGCATGCAGGCTTTCTCTAGTTGTGATGTGCAGGCTTAGTTGCTCTGAGCCATGTGGGATCTTAGTTCCCCAGCCAGGGATCAAACCTTCTTAACCACTGGACCACCAGGGAAGTCCTCGATCATCACCTTTTAAACACTCAATATATTTTACCCATTATTGTTGTTATTACCAGTTGTTCACTATCATTATCATCATTAACAGAGAACTATGAAAAGTCTCATGAAATCAAATACTGACAAAGTTTCTAATCATTTACTAAATCCCTTTCCTCTTTTCCTGATAAGTTTCTTCAATACAAACACATAAAATATATAATAAATTTTATTAGCATAAAAAAATTTTCTCTTGACTCCCAGGAACTTCTCAAATTTTTTTCCAGATTTATTAGGGATATGTCACTTGTAATAAATTTTTATTGGACTTACGGGTAGTGATGTGTAATTCAGAAGTAGTGTGACTAAACAGGGATGACCACACAGAATTAAGTCAGCACTACTATTTTCCAGGAAAATGTTATGACTTTAACAGTATTTTCCCATGAAGGAACTTAATCAGATCACCATAGTGCAATGTTTTGCAACATAACTACTATAATCCCCAGATGTGCTAAATAGAATGGGGTAAGGGGTTGGGATGGGTGGGGCACTTAATAGGAAAATAATAGAATTGAATTGATTTCAAAATATTATTAGTTCAAACAGCAAATAACTGATATTATACAAACCGTATTGTTCAATGTTTTATCACAATGTGATATAAATTGAGTAATAACGAGATGTCAATTTTGGTCTATCAAATTAGCAAAGATTTTTAAAATTATGTTACATAATACTTGTTGGTGTGGAGGAAAAATGGTACTCATACTGAAGGTGGCAAGTATGAATGCAAACTTTTCTAGACAGCAAGCTGGTATTATGTATTAAAAGTCCTTAAAAGCTTCAGACCCATTACAGTCTACATGGAGGAGACATATATGAAAAAGACACTATACTATGAATAGTAGAGATGTGTTCCATGTGCTGTGGGAACAGAGAAGGAGAAGAGTCAAGAAATTAACTGTTTAAGAGAAGGCAAGATCATTTCATAAGAGAGGGCATTCTGATAGGATTTTGAGGAAGTAATAAATATTCATCTGTTACACAGAAACATTTCAGAAGTTAGTTACACTCCTCCAGAATTATGCATCACTGTGAAAAACTACAGCTGGAATCAAAATTGCCAGGAGAAATATCAATAACCTCAGATATGCAGATGACACCACTCTTATGGCAGAAAGTGAAGAATTAAAGAGCCTCTTGGTAAAAGTGAAAGAGGAGAGTGAAAAAGTGGGCTTAAAGCTCAACATTCAGAAAACTAAGATCATGGCATCTGGTCCCATCACTTTATGGCAAATAGATAGGGAAACAGTGGAAACAGTGGCTGACTTTATTATTTTTGGGGCTCCAAAATCACTGCAGATGGTGAATGCAGCTATGAAATTAAAAGATACTTACTCCTTGGAAGGAAAATTATGACCAACCTAGACAGCATTAAAAAGCAGAGACATTACTTTGCCAACAAAGGACCATCTAGTCAAAACTATGGTTTTTCCAGTAGTCATGTGATGGATATGAGAGTTGGACTATAAAGAAAGCTGAGGCCAAAGAATTGATGCTTTTGAACTGTGATGTTGGAGAAGACTCTTGAGAGTCCCTTGGACATCAAGGAGATCCAACCAGTCCATCCTAAAGGAGATCAGTCCTGGGTATTCATTGGAAGGGCTGATGTGGCAGCTAAAACTCCAATACTTTGGCCACCTTATGCGAAGAGCTGACTCATTTGAAAAGACTCTGATACTGGGAAAGATCGAGGGCGGGAGGAGAAGGGGACGACAGAGGATGAGATGGTTGGATGGCATCACTGACTCAATGGACATGAGTTTGGGTAAACTCTAGGAGTTGGTAATGCACAGGGAGGCCTGCTGTGCTGCAGTACATGGGGTCACAAAGAGTTGGACACAACTGAGTGATGACCTGAACCTGACCTGATAAAAAAACCATAGCAGCATGGAAAAACATCAAAGTGAGGCTTTCCATATGTCTAGAGAGGTGGGAGATAGTTCCCGACATTGCCTTTAAAATCATAACGTAGGAACAAGTTAAGCAATTGCTCATCTGCAGTACTCCCCACCCCTCAATCACCAAATACTTGTAATCTGGCAAAAAAGAAGAAGAAGAAGAACATAAAACAACAAGGCTAAGATAGAGATAAATATTTAAGAAGCTAATATGGAACTTATTTCAAGCAAAAGGGCAGGCAGATTCGCAAGGAGTGGGTATGAGCAAGTAGTGGCAAGTAGCCTGAAGTGCCACACTACCATTTATAATTATATTCAATATTTAAGAATAAAATAACCAAATTTTAAAATAAATATATTGATTTTTGTTGTTCAGTTGCTCAATCATGTCCGACTCTTTGTGATCCCATGGACTGCAGCATGCCAGGCTTCCTTGTCCATCACCAACTCCTGGAGCTGCTCAAATTCGTGTCCATTGAGTAGGTGATCCCATCCAACCATCTCATCCTCTGTCATCCCCTTCTCCTCCTACTTCAACTTCTCCCAGCTTCAGGGTATTTTCCAATAAGTCAGCTCTTCTCACCAGGTGGCCAAGTATTGAAGCTTCAGCATCAGTCCCTCCAATGAATATTCAGGGCTGATTTCCTTTAGGATTGGCTGGTTTGATCTCCTTGCATTCCAAGGGACTCTCAAGAGTCTTTCCCCAACACCACAATTCAAAAGCATCAATCCTTTGGCGCTCTGCCTTTTATATGATTATCGATTATTTTGAGAAATATAAAGAATTCGTGTCTGCCACTTTTACAAATAAACTTCTATAACCATTCAACCACAAGCACAAGGGAAGAGTGACAGAAATGACGAAAATTGGGGATACATTTTTTAAAAAGCAGGAGACAGTTGGCAGTAACTGATGTTAACTAAGAGAAAAGAGAGTAGCAAACGTCTGTCTGCACTGAGTTTCCCCACTTCCTCTTTCCCCGGGTTTAGAGTAACCTTCCTTGTCCTCCCACCAAAATCCTCTTTTTCCATCTCCTCATTGCTTCTTAATTGGGAAACCCCAGGCAGAGAAGAGGATGGGGCAGCGTGAGAGTAGACAGTGCCCCTGAGGACTCTCTTGCTCCTCACATCCAGCTGTGTACATGGATGAGAGGGACAAAAGCCAAGAAGGGAAAGAGAGGAAACTCCCCTTGGAGAATCCTACATGGACACTATTTCTTGGAATATCTTTCTTCTCTTTATTTCCTCACACAAACTGCGTATATGAGAGACAGAGACAGAGAAGAAGGAGGAAGAGAAGGAGAGTGGGAGGGAGGGAGAGGGAATTTGGAGTTGCTCAATTGCCAGTTTGGATTGCACCTCTGTCGTCTCTGCCACCCTGCTCTAGTGGCGAGGGGGAGAGGTACGAAGACAATGACAACTTAAGGGGAAGACTTTTTTTCCTCAGAAGACCTTTTAAAATACAGATGTAAGACTTCCCCGGTGGATCAGTGTGAAGAATCCATCTGCCAACACAGGAGACATGGGTTCAATCCCCAATATGGGCGGAACTAAATCCGTGTGCCACAACTATTAAGCCCATGCTTCAGAGTCCAGGAGCTGCAGCTACTGAAGCCCGCACACCCTGGAGCCCACACTCTGCAACAAGAGAAGCCTCCGCAGTGAGAAGCCCTCACCACAACTCGAGAGTAGCCCCTGTTTGCCACAACTTGAGAAAAAAACTCACACAGAAATGAAGACCCCAAGACAGCCAAAAATAAATAAGTAAATAAAATTCAAAATGTTTAAAATTCAGATTTATGTTTTAATTCAAATGATGTATCCTGGGACTAGCATTCATGTAGCATAACTAATTTTCCAAAATTAAAAATGCTATCTGGATTGTGATACTCTAGTGAAATAATCAACAGAGACTTCTTTGGAAAATGTGATATAAGGCTCCAGAGGGATTAGCCTTTATTGAGTGCCTGTTATGTGCCTAATACTTCTCATGTGTTAGCTCACTGAAATCTCACAGGAACCTTGCAATCTAATCACTCACATATTACAGACAAGTAAACTGAAGTTCAGTGAGATAAAACACGCTCAGGGTCACAAAGATAATTCATCTGACTTCAAATTTGTTCTCTTCTCAGTACCCTACTGTCTCTCTCTTATGAAGTATCATTATTATTATTATGGCTATGCGTCTCAGATTGAAGGTGAATTAAATGGAATAACTGCTATGTTTGTGGCAGGGTTTTTCCAAAACAGGTTTGTTTTCAAGAATATGTTTGTTCATTTGCTCAACAAACCTTACCAATGTGACAATGATGTCCTGAAATCACTTTTAATTCAGAGAACGCTATCACAAGAGTGAGCTCTTAAGATAGTCTGAGAGAAATTCATTCTATCTAGGGAGGATAAAGGAAACTTTCATAAAGGAGAGGGAATAAAATTTTGAGTTACAAATAGATTTTTTTCCAGTGGAGGAAGGGGCAAACATAGACATATGTGGTACATTTAGAAATGGCAAATGTCAACACATAAAAATGGCAAAGTTCATGTGAAAAGCAATTGCAGGCCTCCAACACTGAAATGTTAGGGCTGTATATTGTTACCCTGCTTATTTAACTTATATGCAGAGTACATCATGAGAAACGCTGGACTGGAAGAAGCACAAGCTGGAATCAAGATTGCCAGGAGAAATATCAATAACCTCAGATATGCAGATGACACCATCCTTACGGCAGAAAGTGAAGAGGAACTAAAAAGCCTCTTGATGAAAGTGAAAGTGGAGAGTGAAAAAGTTGACTTAAAGCTCAACATTCAGAAAACTAAGATCATGGCATCTGGTCCCATCACTTCATGGGAAATAGATGGGGGAAACAGTGGAAACAATGTCAGACTTTATGTTTTTGGGCTCCAAAATCACTGCAGATGGTGACTGCAGCCATGAAATTAAAAGACGCTTACTCCTCAGAAGAAAAGTTATGACCAACCTAGATAGCATATTCAAAAGCAGAGACATTACTTTGCCAACAAAGGTCCATCTAGTCAAGGCTATGGTTTTTCCAAGTGGTCATGTATGGATGTGAGAGTTGGACTGTGAAGAAGGCTGAGCACCAAAGAATTGATGCTTTTGAACTGTGGTATTGGAGAAGGGTCTTGAAAGTCCCTTGGACTGCAAGGAGATCCAACCAGTCCATTCTGAAGGAGATCAGCCCTGGGATTTCTTTGGAAGGACTGATGCTAAAGCTGAAACTCCAATACTTTGGCCACCTCATATGAAGAGTTGACTCATTGGAAAAGACCCTGATGCTGGGAGGGATTGGGTAAAGTTATGACCAACCTAGATAGCATATTCAAAAGCAGAGACATTACTTTGCCAACAAAGGTCCATCTAGTCAAGGCTATGGTTTTTCCAAGTGGTCATGTATGGATGTGAGAGTTGGACTGTGAAGAAGGCTGAGCACCGAAGAATTGATGCTTTTGAACTGTGGTATTGGAGAAGGGTCTTGAAAGTCCCTTGGACTGCAAGGAGATCCAACCAGTCCATTCTGAAGGAGATCAGCCCTGGGATTTCTTTGGAAGGACTGATGCTAAAGCTGAAACTCCAATACTTTGGCCACCTCATATGAAGAGTTGACTCATTGGAAAAGACCCTGATGCTGGGAGGGATTGGGAGCAGGAGGAGAAGGGGACAACAAAGGATGAGATGGCTGGATGGCATCACAGACTCGATGGATGTGAGTTTGAGTGAACTCCGGGAGCTGGTGATGGTCAGGGAGGCCTGGTGTGTGCAATTCATGGGGCCGCAAGGAGTCGGACACGACTGAGTGACTGAACTGAACTGAACACTGAAACTCTGAGCAGATCCGGGGGAACTGTGAAAATGAAACTTGTAAATGTCCTTGTAATACTTGAAATGATCATAAAGTAGAATCATGAGTGCTAACATTGCTGATTTTTATTTCTTCTTCCTTAAGCTAACTCAATGGACATGAATTTGAACAAACTCTGGGAGACAGTGAAGGACAGAGGAACCTGGCATGCTGCAGTCCATGGGGTTGCAAAGAGTCAGGCACGACTTAGGGATTGAATAACAACAGAAACAAAGCCAAAGGGGACAAAAAGCCCACAATTCTGGGATCTCTTTATTTGAAGAATTCCACATTCTTACAGCTAGCAGAGATGACCAAACTTCAGACATGCTTTCATGCTAACTATGAGGTGCATTAGAAAGGAGCATCCCTACCCAACTGTTTCCTCACCTTGTGCAAAGGTAACTTCAAATAAGTCTGAATCATTATTCCTGTCAATTCTTAAAATTCACCCATTTTTAATAGTTCAGCCTAACATAAAAATGAAGTCCCAGAGGTAGAAATACAAACGATCAATAAGCCTATGAGACTATATTCTATCTCATTGTTTTAGGATTTAACTAAGTAAATGTGGAAACTGTGGGGCTACAAGATATTCTCAATGTCTCTCATACTTTTCAAGTTTCTGTCCTTTTGCAATATTAAGCTCCAAGATAATTTTTCTTTTCTATCTCCCAGGCCTTATTCAGTCTTCAGTTGTGTCCATTCTGCTATTCAGCTCATCTAGTTTTCATTTCAGTGATCATATTTTTCATTGCCATCATTGTTCACTGATTCTCTTTCATAATATTCTGTTTCATGGTTACAATCCACTCTTACCTCTTGCTCTGTAAATCTAGCCTCTGCAGATGTTAGCAGGGTTTAATGTTTCCCTTCATGGTTTTGATTTTTCCTTTAATGGTTGATGATTTTGGTTTTCAGTTCCTCTTTGTATTTGAGATCTTATATTTACCTGTCTGAGATTCTGCTTCTGTTCAACAGAATCTGCATCAGTTTTCATCAGGAAAGGGTTGAATCTGATGCTTGTTTACAGTAGTTTATCTTCTGGAAATACCAGCTCCTTTCTGAGGGTAAAAATCACCCAGGATACTGCCCTGCCTTGGACTCAAGTGCTCACCCCCACTGCTTCAGTTAGGAGGGGACAGTTCTGCTGGCTTCCTCTTACTGGGCCAGGGGACCTGGTTGACCATTCTGGATGCTTCCTTAATCATACTAACGATTGCTGAAGAGATCCTTTCTATTCCTTACAGTCACTGTTACGTGTTCAAAGCAGTCCTGGAGCCAGTCCCACCTTGGGCAGAAGCACCTTCCAGCTTATGTATTTTCCCCTACTTAGCTAATCATGTGTGTTTCTCTTTGTAAGTTTTCAAAATTTCTGTGCAATGATGGCATTTTCCCTGATTTTTAGTCTTCTATGAATACATTTTTCTCTTAATTTTTTTAATTTTGTGGCTGCTGTGGAATGTCTATATAGGAGAGATTTAAGGGCTACAATCTGTTCCTATAGAGAAGTCTTAAATTCTTTTCCTATTTAGGTTGTTACATAATATTGAGCAGAGTTCCCTGTGCTATACAGTAGGTTCTTGTTGGTTATCCACTTTAAATATAGCAGTGAGTATACATGTCAGTCCCATACTCCCTAACTTTTCCTTCCCCTTATCCCTCCCCTGGGCAACCATAAGTTCGTTCTCTAAGTCTGTGAGTCTGTTTGTGTAAATTATTATTACAAAATTATTCTTTTGTAAATAAGTTCATTTGTATAATCATTTTTAGACTCTGCCGATAAGCAATATCATATATTTCTCTTTCTCTGTCTGACTTTACAGAGACTTTTAAATATCGATGATATGCCATTGAGTGCTATTGAAACAAGAGTAAATAAATAATTATTTCAAAATTTGTATATATGTGTCTGTTCTTGTGGACTTTGCTGGCAGTGGTTAAGACAGTGGTTAAGACTGTGCTTCCAATGCAGTGGGCATGGGTTCAATCCCTGCTCAGGGAACTAAGATCCCACATACAGTAATGATGAGGCAAAAAAAAAATTATATGTGTGTGTGTTCCTGTATGTATTTACTTCTATTTATTTATTCTCCCAATAGTACCTAATGGCAAAATATACTAAATATATGGTAACACACATACACACACAAACACACTTTGCCATTCAATTAAAAAGTCTCTTCCTTTAAAACAGATTGCAGTCCTTAATTCTCTCAAACGTATTTAACTGGACCAAGGATTCATAGAAGTTTATGAACTAGAGGACTCCTGAAAAAGAGCTGTGAAGTTTGAAAGAATTAAGGAAAGAAACATGTTGGAGATTGTTTCTTGGCCCTTAAAAGGCACCCTCTATAACTTCAGGATCAAATTCAAACTCCTTAGGTTTGCAAAGAAGACTTGGCTTGGCCTCCCTCTGGTCTCACCTCTGACACTTCCCCTTCTTCTATGCCCCGTTCCCTGCTAAACTGGAGAACTTGCTGTTTTCCAAATTTATCAGCAGTTTCCATTTCTGAGCCTTCTTTTGCTTGGAACATTTCAGCCCTGGCAAGATTTTCACATCCAAATATTAACACTGTTGAAAGATAATTCTTTGTTTAAAGACTCCAACCGATAATGTATTTATTACGATTATCTAGCATGTTTCATCCCATGATATGCAACATTATCTTCCTTTTCAAGGATGCCAGAGCATGATTTATGAGTCAGCCTCTCCTTGATCCTAAGACCACCAATATCTCTGGAGCACTGCCTGTGCATTGACAGGGTATTAGATAGGTAAAAAGACTTTCAGAAACATCTTATTATTCCTTCTCTGGGAGATAAGAATGATAGCATTATTGACTTCAGTAATGATGTGTGAACAAGATTCAACAGACTTGGGTCTTAATCCAGATTCTGATCAATATGACTTTGACAAACCAAGACAATTTAATTTCTCTCAGCCTCGGTTTCTACACTGAGGATGTACCCTCTATATGAGGGTGCTAGAGAGGTGCTCCCTTTCCTCTCTCCCAGGTTTCAAATTTAGTAGCAGATGAAATAAATTTGTTTTTTTTTAATTCTGAATTACTCAGTAGCCAACGATATTATTAAAATACTCAAATAACACTAAAAGAAAAATGTTTCCCACGAGTTCTCAGAATTCTTCCTTCTCATTCTTTGCACTGCTGCCCAGTACCCCCAAGATATTGCCAGACCATCATTTATTTAATCATTCCTTTGCTGAGGTACATCACAGTCACTTCTATTTTTCTGTCTTTAAATTATAGAGAATGTTAGAGGGACATTCTGGTAAGAAGTTGCATATTTTCTAATGTATCTGCTTTACTTACAGAAAAAGTCTGTGCTCTGAGTTTTGTTCCCACCATAAATTGGCTGCTGTTGCTAAGTCACTTCACTCGTGTCTGACTCTGTGTGACCCCATAGACGGCAGCCCACCAGGCTCCCCCGTCCCTGGGATTCTCCAGGCAAGAACACTGGAGTGGGTTGCCATTTCCTTCTCCAGTGCATGAAAGTGAAAAATGAAAGTGAAGTCACTGAGTCGTGTCCGACTCTTTGTGACCCCATGGGCTGCAGCCTACTAGGCTCCGCGGCCCATGGGATTATTGGCTAAGCAGCATTAAAACAAAGGCCTCCAGTGTTATGCCCAAGGCTCGAAATCTCCCAAAGACCACCAGGGAGCCGATATCCGATGCAAAAACAAGAGAGTTTTTATTACCAAGCTCGAGCTGGGGCTCCCACCGTTACCGACACAGCGGCTATAGGGAGGAGCCTCGAACTCTGGGTTTCATTGCTTATATAGGGTATTCACGTGTGAAGAATGTTACCGTCTGCGGAAGGGTTAGGTGTTGGGTTCTGATTGGTTTTCATTTCCCGGGTTCTGATTGGTTCCCATTTCCTGGGCTTAATTCGAATTTCCTAGGCAGGTCATAAATCCTGAAAGTAAAGTCAGGAGATCCTCATCTGGGATCTGATTGGCTCGCAGGTGGTGGGGTGAGGTCAAGGGATTTCCAAAGACTCTTTCCTCAGAACTCTGAAATGGAGTCTTTTTTTAACAAAATGGGGTGGCTTAGTTCTTCACCAGTGTATGCATATAAAAGTTCCCTAGAGATGGAAGCTTCAGAATAGTGACAAAGCACTTTCCCTTGAAGTCTGACAATTGTAACCTGGGGCTAGATGAATATCGGCTGTGGCAGCCATCCCACAGGGCTGATATGTAGGGCGTTGACTCTTTTGAGGTTTGGGCCAAGGATGAGCATTGACAAGGTCTTAGAGAGGGGAGTAAATCCTTGAGAGAACCCAGAACCTCACAGCTAGGTGCGCTACTCGATTTGCTGAGTACTGGAGCCATAAAGACAGGAGATAACAGAGAATCCCTTATCTTGCTCCTCATAAAGCCCTCTGGGTCTTGTGAAAGAAACACGTGTTATTGGCCAGAGCAGGCAGGAATCTGGAAGCTTCTCTCTTCAGCTACTATGGAGGCTACTGAGGGAGGTCAGTGACCACCCTGACCTGAAGAGATGCCTCTAGTGAGAGAGAAGCCCTGGACCCAAGGAGGGCAGCACCACAGAACAAAACAGCAAAAGCAGAAGAAGATCAGTCCCGCTGAAAAAGCCAAACAGGCCAAGGAAGCCTGTGAACTGACCTCAGATGCTACAAGAGCTCTCCGTACTGAAGGCTAGCTAATGCCAGCATGGTGCCAGGGGCACTTACAGTCAGTCAACATCTCCTGCAGTCCCCATGAGTACTCCAGAAGGGATAATATTATGTATCCCTGTTGGACATATGAAAACATGAGTCAAGCAAGACAAAAAGTTCTCTTTCCTTTCTTTCTTCCTTCCTTGCACAAGTATTTGTTCAGAATCTGTGATGAACCTGGTACTTTCTCAGCGCTGCAAACAGAGGTAAACCAGGAGATAAGGTCCCTGCTTTCACGGATCTATATATCCTAGCAGTTGCTGACATATAATAAAACAAATAAATGAATCAAAATATAAACAAATACATAAATAAACAAGAAAAATATTAGATTACAATAAGTATATTAAGAATATTAGGGTAAGGGAACTTTTGGAGTTGATGGAGATGCTCTACATATTTTAGAAAAAAAAATTTTTGAAACAGTTGATTTTCAATGCTGTGTTACTTTCAAGTGAACAGCAAAGTAATCAGTTATAAATATACATATATCCACTCTTAGAGATGCTCTACATCTTCCTTAGGGTGGTTACACAATTGTGTGCATTTGTGAAAATTCATAGAATGGTATACCTTATAAAGGGTGACTCATCATATGTAAATTAACTCTTGAAAACCTTGACCTTTAAAAAATAAGATCCTATAATAAAAAGCTACAGACAACTGCTTTGGGTTGTACAACAAAGTCTCACCTAGATGGTTGTAATTAAGTTGAGATTTGAATGTAAGGAAGAAGGTGAATTGAAAGGCATGTTTTTTTGCAAAATCTCTATGGTGGGGATGAGCTTTGCATACTCAAGTTAGATCACAGTGTGTGAGGTTGGAGAAGTGAACAAGACCCAGAACAGTGGGGAGGTTAGAAACCAAAATCAAAAGATTAAGGCTATTTTTGTGCCACAGGAAAACTTAGGTTTTTAAGCAGGGGCATTGCAAGTTCTGATTTATGCTTTTGAATGATCATTCAGACTTGCAGAAAGCAAGAGTGGAAGGAAGGACATAGGAGACTATTAAATAGTCCAAGCAAGAGATTATGGTGTCACAGGATGAAAACATAGAGATAGAAAGGATGAAAACATAGAGATAGAAAGAAGGAGATATAACACAATACGCTTCCATGCTTAGTCGCTCAATCGTGTCCGACTCTTTGAGACCCCATGGACTGTAGACCACCAGGCTCCTCTGTCCATGGGACTCTCCAGGCAAGAATACTGGAGCGGATTGCCATTTTCTCCTCCAAGGGATCTTCTCATTCCAGGGATTGAACCTGCATCTTCTGTGTCTCATGCATTGCAGGGGGATTCTTTACCTGCTTTACCCACCACCAGGGAAACCCCCAAATACCATATAACTCTATTGTATTAGTTAGGGTAACAAGCAAATCCTGATCTCTGTGGCTTAGCAGAGTAGAATTCTCTTTGGTCTTCCTGACTGGTGGGTTTTTATCTGGTACACAGAGGATGAGGCTCCTTCTACCTTCTGACTGCACTCTCCTCCAGAGCTATGGAAGTCCTCCTCATTCAGTTATCAGATGGCAAATACATGGCCAATTGTGGGAGATTTTTATGGGCCTGGTCTAAAACTGCTGTGCATCAAGTTAACTCACGCTATGTTAACTAGAATCTCATACTGTATGTTAACTAATCACATACTCCATGCACCTAAATGCCAAGGAGGCAGAGAAAAGTAATTTATGACTGTGCCCAGCTAGAAATGGAACCTGGTTTGGTAATCATCAATCTCTGCTGCCATTTTCTTTCAGAGGTAGAGATCACAGAACTTGGAAAAGGATCATGTGACACTGATGAGAGGAAAAGAGGAATCAAGAAGGAAGCCTCAGACATGTACACACTTTTATATTTTAAATGTATAACCAGCAAGGACCTACTGTGTAGCACAGGTAACTTTGCTCAGTGTTATGTGGCAGCCTGGATGGGAGAGAGGTTTGAGGGAGAATGGATATATGTATATGTATGGCTGAGTCCCTTCACTGTTCATCTGAAACTATCACAATATTCAGTTCACATTGTTACCTGGCTATCAGTTCAGTTCAGTTTAGTTCAGTCACTTAGTCATATCCAACTCTGCAATCCCAGGGACTGCAGCACACCAGATTTCCTTCTCCATCACCAACCCCTGGAGCTTGCTCAAACTCATGTCCATTGAGTCAGTGATACCATCCAACCATCTCATCCTCTGTCATCCCCTTCTCCTCCTGTCTTCAATCTCTCCCAGCATCTGGGTCTTTTCCAATGAGTCAGCTCTTCATAACAGATAGCCAAAGTATTGGAGCTTCAGCTTCAGCATCAGTCCTTCCGATGAATATTCAGGACTGCTTTCGTTTAGGATTGACTGGTTTGGTCTCCTTGCAGTCGCAGGGACTCTCAAGAGTCTTCTCCAACACCACAGTTCAAAAGCAGCAATTCTTCAGCACTTAGCTTTCTTTATGGTCAAACTCTCACATCCATACTAGCTATACCTCAATAAAAAATAAAACGTTCCCCCAAAAAGGAAGCCTTGGAATTCTTTCACCAGTGATGCTTGGTAATGGGGGTAGAAGAACACCTAGGATGTGTGCTTGATTCCCCCCCTTTCTCTGATCTCACCTGTTATGAGGGAAGATGAATGGAAGGAGACACAAAGATTTTGCCCATAGCAATTGAGCAAAACATGAAGGCAGAGAGGGAGGAAGTTATTCTAAAGGGAAGCTGTCCCTGGTGATATAAAGTATTTCCCTGAAGAAGGTTGTATTCACCTGGCTAATTATACCTAATACTAAGTGAGCAGCCATCAGTCTTACCAGCAGCTACTAGTCTTACCAGCATTGTTCATACTGAAGATGCTAAGACCAAAAATCTTCCTGGTAGGTTTTCCCTTCACTGAGTCAGAGGATGTGCAAAGACAATGGGCAGAGTATTACTTTTAACTATATCCCTTCCCCAGACTCCCAGGTGAAGAATCAAGCCTATTTGATAACTTTTTAAAAGGAAATTTTGAACTCTTTGAGGTCACCTTTTAAATCTTTATATCCAAACCTAGTATTCAGCATAATACTTAACATAAACTATGCCCTCTGTAAACATGTGTTGGAGAAGGCAATGGCAACCCACTCCAGTACTCTTGCCTGGAAAATCCCATAGGTAGAGGAGCCTGGTGGGCTGCTGTCCATGGGGTCCCACAGAGTCGGACACAGCAAAACATTTGTAAAAAATTAAATATTTATATGTAGGCTAAAGGTCAAGATTTCATGGGAAATAGATGGTGAAACAGTGGAAACAGTGTCAGACTTTATTTTTGGGGCTCCAAAATCACTGCAGATGGTTACTGCAGCCATGAAATTAAAAGACGTTTACTACTTGGAAGAAAAGTTATGACCAACCTAGATAGCATATTCAAAAGCAGAGACATTACTTTGCCAACTAAGGTCCGTCTAGTCAAGGCTATGGTTTTTCCAGTGGTCAGGTATGGATGTGAGAGTTGGACTATAAAGAAAGCTGAATGCGGAAGAATTGATGCTTTTGAACTATGGTTCTGGAGAAGACTCTTGAGAGTCCCTTGGAGTGTAACGAGATCCAACCAGTCCATTCTGAAGGAGATCGGCCCTGGGATTTCTTTGGAAGGAATGATGCTTGCTGAAGCTGAAACTCCAGTACTTTGGCCACCTCATGAGAAGAGCTGACTCATTGGAAAAGACTCTGATGCTGGGAGGGACTGAGGGCAGGAAGAGAAGGGGACGACCGAGGATGAGATGGCTGGAAGGCATCACTGACTGAGTGAACTCTGGGAGTTGGTGATGGACAGGGAGGCCTGGCATGCTGCGATTCATGGGGTCGCAAGGAGTTGAACACGACTAAGCCACTGAACTGAACTGAAAGGTCAAGATTGTTTATATAGAGCAAGTTATCTGAAAGCAAGCAAGTATACTATAGGACCTCAGTACAAATTTATGAACTATGGTTTGGCTTCAGTTTTGATCCCATTATGACTAATCTCATTTTCCTTGAAAAGATGTTTAATCCTAAACCACCCCTTTATCTAGTTAGATGCAAAATGCTTAACTTTCTTAAGAACTTGTAAAAATTTAATATTCTGTTCTAGTCATGATTTTTTTTTGTATTCTCTATCAATTATCAATTTCATTGTCATGTCAATTAAGTTAATGTCTTAAAATCTATGTATATGAATCACAACTTTTTCACTCATTATACAAATGATACAAATTTATTGAACAAAAATTTACAAAATACAAAACTAAAAACAACAAGAAGAAAATATAAAGTGCTTATCACCAAACCATGCTGAGATATTTGGCATCTGTATGTATACCCTTCTGGACTTTTTATTTCATATATATTTATACATATCCCTCCTTTATTAAGATAGGATCACTCTAAACTTAATATTTCTGCACCTACATTTTTAAAAGTATTTAAAAAGCAAATTCCAAGTGAGAATGTTTTAAATTTATTTTCAAATATTCTTGTTCCAACTTCACACATCATGGTGATTTTTCCTAAAAGCAGATGTAGGTAACACTTACTCTATGGACTTCAATAACACAAATAAGTCAAAATTTAACTAAAAGAGTTTCAGTTCAATATAAGTAAGGGCAGCGTAGCAGGGATTTACAACACAGGTAGAATTTGAACCAGTTGATCTTTACGTCCCCAAAAGTGAGTTCTGTTATTCTCTATCTAGAGTAAGGGAAGATAAGAGGTAGAGAGGAGAAAGCAAGAGTTTTCAAGATTTACCAGAGGTACAGGGAACTGTAGGATGGTAATGAATGCATATGGGGAGTAAGAAAGAGAAAAACAAATGTCATATATTAATGCATATCTATGGAATCTAGAAAAATGTACAGATGAACCTATTTTCAGGGCAGGAATAGAGACAGAGATATAGAGAACGGGCATGTGGACATGAGGGGAAGGGAAGACTGGGAAGAACTGGGAGATTAGGATTGACATACATACACTACCACGTGTGAAACAGATGGCTGGTGAGAGCCTGCTGTAAACAGGAAGCTCAGCTTAGTGCTGTGA